>SSNR01000113.1:1261012-1327421 GCA_006937965.1 Callopanchax toddi
TTTTTTTTTTTTTTTTTTTTTTTTTTGCTGTTTGCTGTACCAAGTAATGTTTCAGCACCAACAAATATTTAAACATTTTAGTCTCCATTGTCAGCGTCATTTTATGCCTTTAATTTATTAATCAGCAGGGGGCGCCACTGAGTATTTGAAGCTCTAAGAAATGTATACATTTCCAGCACATCTATCCATCAAATTCTCTGTAACTGCACATCGTTTGACCTCATCTTTACCTTCCTATAGGCAAAATCACACATATTGTGTCAGGTAGTATTTAATAAATTTGCTGTGACATTTATATTCGATCAGTATTTCATCTCAACAATGTCCTCATAATAACGACAGCCACATATTATTTTCACATTATAGTCCCGTTGTAACTGAACGCCAGCTGAGAGACTCGCACTGCCCAGAGGCCACGAGCCTCCCACTGCTCGGGCCAAGCCCCTCAACCACAATACCGCTCGTATCATACATCATGTATGTGGGTTCTCCCTGGCGTAGAGCAAGACTAAATCTAGTCATTTATTTATAGAGTCAGGTGAAAACCACAGGCATTCAGTAACATGGATTTACAATGTCAGAAGCCCTGAAGAAAGTAGAGCGATGTGCAGAAGAATTCTCAAAAACAAGAAACAGGGAGAGCAAGTTTCTCTGCTCCTTCAAATGCTGTTCAGATTTTGAGGTGTATTAATTAAAGATCATATTGATTTTGTTGTCGTGAAATGTTTGCTCTTTACAGCGGCATTTTTGATCAAAACTATAACCCAGGTCAATGTGGGACAGAAATGCAACATAGCACTTTGATGTCTCAACCAGCTTCAACTTCAACCACATTCTATTTTTATTTATTTATTTTTTCTGCTTTTTTTCCACGGCGTCTAAGGGCAAAACCAATATCTACAAAGTCCAGGTCAGGGGTATCATGGAGTACTCCTGCCTTGCCTGGATGGTTTCTGCACAGATCACCTCCATTCAGCTGGATAACATCCAGAAAAAGGAACTAAAGCTCATTGGTATGGATGAGAACTATGCCCAGAGGTTATATGCCATTGCCAAAGTGAACCATGGCAGATCAGTTGCTGCAACAACTTTTCTCTACAGGATACACACTTCCAACTGTCCAGCAAATCTGAAGGCATTGCACCCTACAGCTCAGGTTGTAACATCCTGCCATGCGTTGGCACTCCCCAGTTTCTACAAGTGCCTGGAGAGGCGCTTTCTCCACTCTGCAGTGGCAACATGAAATAGACTTCCTTCTGCAGTTGCTGGAGACAACCCAAAAAGAGGTGTTCAAACCTTTACCAGAGAGAAAACATGGCTCTCCTCAGGGCTGGACTGTAACCCATAAACTCAAGGACACTCAAACATCCAAAATCATCCATTTGAATCAGACCTTCTCTAAGCAGGTCATTGTTAGACGTTTTGATTGCAAATTCATAGCCTGCATCTGCCATAGCTAAAAAAAGAAGATGATGAATGTAGAACGTGAAGCTGAGTGTGCAACGCTGGTTAATCCAGGGATTATTATTCTAACTATGCTTAAAGGCTGCTTATTGAGATAAAGCTTACTAGTTGGACCCCCTGTTGCCTTTAAAACTACCCTAATTCTTCATTTTATAGATTCCACAGTGTGTTAGAAACATTTCTTAAAGATTCTGGTCCACGTTGACATGACATCAGGTTTGTCAGCTGAACATCAATAATGTGAATCTCCTGTTTCACCACATCCCAAAGGTTCTGGACTGGGTTGAGATCTGGTGACTGTGAAGGTTGTTTGAGTCCGTTGAACTTATTGTCATGTTCAAGAATGTTACAGTTCCTGTAATGCTCCCTGTTTTCAGCACCTCGGACAGTGCCGGTGCTCTGTTCTCTGTCTCTGGTTCAGCACCATGGAGAGAGGCAGGCTGAGGAGCAGCACAGCTGGGCCCGATCTACAAGCGTGGTCTTCTGCTGCTTTCGTCCACCCTTCATGTGGTGTTCTGACCTTAGTAACCAGTGGTTTTTTGAGCTACTGTTGCCTTTTCATCACCTAAAACCAGTCTTCCCATTCTCCTCTGTCGCCTGACATCAACGAGGCATTTTCATTCACACAACTGCTGCTCACTGGATGTTTTCTCTTCTCTGACCATTCTCCAGAGATGGTTGAGTGAAAATCCTAGCAGATCAGCAGATTCTGAAATATTCCATCTGGTGCTAACATGTCTCATTCAAAGGCCCTTAATACTGAATACTTTAAAAGATAAAATTATCAAGGTTATATTGATGTTCAAATATTAAAAATAAACATTATATTTGTCTTTGTCTTACATTTAAATTGTCTTTAGATTGATTGGATTGTTTTGCTTCATTTGCAAATGTTGTGTCTCAGCATTTGTGTCCTTTTAGACTCTCCCTGTCCATTCCTCTTCTCCCTCCCCCCCTTTGGCTGATTACAAAAGCAGTTTCTGGTGTGCGAGTGTTGGGTGTGAGCTGCCACAAATTCACAATCACCTCCTCCATAAAAGCCTGGTTCCTTCCACTCCATGACACCAGATCAAAGTTTGTCCTGCACAGTTACTCATGCTCCACCCTCTGTGTGAAAACTTTCTCTGAATCTTGTCTTATTGTCTCTTTTTAGATCTCCAAACCCATTGGTTCATGGTTTCTGCTGAAAAATGCAGGTAACTTCTCCTGGAGCATCACCTATTCCCCAGAATCAGAGTGCATTAAGATGCCCTTATATAACACTGTAAAGATGTTTTTCAGATTCGATGTGCTTAATATTCATGATATCATTTGAATTTTCATATAAAACTCACACAAAACATGAAGATGTAAGGGGACAGGATGGTGATGAAGTGACTGCACCCCTAGTTGCAGCACAACCCAACTGACCCAGTTCTTAGTCTCTAATACCTTCACATCCTCAGAAGATGTCCTAAAGGTATCAACGCTCCACTTGTGCCAAAGACAAAAGGTTAAACTTTTGCAATAATGCACACAACTCTAACCTGGTTGATTGGACAAATGCATTAAACCTGGATCAGAAAATAGGTCCCTTTAACTAAAAAATAACCCCTTTCCACCTGTTCTACAATTGATTCATCAGCAGGTCAATTTAATTGATCAGGATGTATCAGTTTGATTTGTTGTGCTATCAGAATTAAACACAAAATATGTATACTTCAAGTAGGTGAGACATAAAGAGGTGCTAAGTGTTTGCTGCACATGGGAATCAAATTTGAGATTTTTCCATGTCTATGAAGACAGAATAAGGATAAGTCAATAAAACACCAGACACTTTTAGAACACCTTCACAGCAAAGATCTATGTGTATCCCTGTAAAGGATTGTGAGCCTGAATGAGTGCATGCAAGTGGAAAAGAGGCTGAGTTTCCTCACATAACACATCAAAGCAAAGCTGGGGCCATAGCAAGGTCTCTGCATCATGCCTGATAAGAGGAAGTTACCATTAAAACTCTTTGCCTCACAAGGATTAAAGAAAAGCCTCTCTTCCTCCTTAAATGGTTTCCTGATGTGTTCCTCTTTACCTTTCTTCTGGTTTTGTGCTTGTGCATTGACTTATTCACCAGATGTAATATTTTCTAAAGTCTTTCAATCAGTTTAAATGCATTTTTTTCTTTATTTTTATTCAAAATTATACCTGTCTGCCTGTAGGATCTGTGGAAGGACCTAACAGCTCGTGTTTCAAAGCGTTTACTTGGATAAAGTTTGGGTCACTAAACAATGAGTCGATGATTCTCAAACTTTTGTTATTAAAAGTTCCTTCAGTCTACCTCTGAAAACAATAAGGAAATAACTAGATCTACGCATGTTATTATAAATGTGCAATGAAAACCTTTCCCCATGTAAAGACACATCAGTTATGTTATTTTACAGATGTACAGCATTTTCCACTTTAGAGAAAAGTCAACTCATGTGAGTACAGGCACCACTCACTCCGGTGATGACAAATCAGTTGTGACGATCACTGACTTTTAAAGTCAGGATGAAAATTAAAGTGATCGCAAAAACATTTCTCTTAAAAAATGCAGCATTACACCAAAGAATATTTGACTTATTCATGCTCCTGTGAGGTATGATGGGCTGTATGTGAAGTGGATGAAAATAGTTGGTTTGAAGTATCAGTTTCCACCAGAAAGTTTTCCTAATAGTGGGTAACTGTGGCTCTAAATGGTCATCCAGCAGCTGGAAGATAAATATTACATATATAGTTCCTTCAGTTTGCCCCATGAACCATTTTAGGGTGAGACTCTGATTATAATGTGTGATCGAGGAATGTGGTGATTGGTCTAGAAGAGGAAACGCTCCATGAGTGTGTGTTATTAGGTGAATGAGGCGTGTAATTTAAAAAATTTTTCCTTCAGCAAAACTAAAAACAGCATCAGTTTTTACAATAGTCAGTGGACTGTAGCAGTTTATGTTTAAATGCTTTTACTTTCCAATCAAACACATTTCCAGTCATTGAGCGAGATGCAGAGTGAAACCTGCACAGGATTGTAGTGGGAATTCTTGTATGAACAGAACAGAAAGACAACTTCAACGGCCTCATATGGATTTTTGGCACCACTTTTATTTTTGTATTATGAAAAAAAGCTGAATGTCTGTTTTCACATTTCTGAGAAAGCCTGAACATTTATTCAACTTTAGTTTTTTGAGGTAGATTGACTCTTACAAGATACTCAAATGTCAGACATGTCAGTGATTGTTCGGTTTGCAGCTGCATGCATGTTAAAATGTTAAAAATAAATCAACATGCTGAAGGATTCGTGTCTAGTCTCACATGCCTGAATCCCTCCTCACAGAACACCAGATATCAGCTGTGACATGCCGACATTAGATTTTTCTCCCGTTCTTTAATTTATATCCTTCCTAATCCTCTTTTGTTCCTTGGTTAATTTATGTTAATAAATTCCATACTTATGACAACAGGAGGAATTAAATTTGATGAGGATTTCTTTGTCATTTAAACTCACAAAAAGAGAAAAAAGCTGCTTATAAAGGCCAGTTTTTCTGGTTCATCAGTCCATGGGTCTCTGGATGCATCCATTCATTTCCTACTATTTATGAAAGGTTGGGGACACTTTCCAGCTCCTCCTTGGGAATCCCAAAGTGGCAGGCTAGAGAAATAATTTAAAGTTCTGAGTCTGACCTTTGATCTTCACTTTGCATAGACAACTTCCAGAGGAAGGCAACAAGGAAGTGTTGCAATCAGATGTCTGAACAACCTCAGCTGACTCCTTTTGATGAGGAGGAGCAGCTGTTTTGATGGCAGGCGCTAAGGCTAAACTTTGCCTTCGTTTTGAGGAAGCTCATTCCAGCTGCTTGTAACCAGGACTCATTCTTTAGCCCTGATCCAAATCACATGGTCAAAGCTGAGATCAAGAGCTTTTCAGCTCAGCTCCTTCCTTTAAACCACAGTAGACTGGGGTAACATTACCATGAATAAAGTGAGTCCATCTTTCACTACATCCTGCCATCACACATGAACAAGACATCAAAATACTTGAATCTTCTCATTGAGACTTAACCCATGACCTGGGGGGACCACGACCTGAGACATGAAGGGGCTGGCTCTCATCCCAGCTTCCCAGGGCACAGCTTCATGGCACGGCTTCACGGCTTCATGGCTTGTTGCATGTTAAAGAATGATTTGTAAATAATCACATTAGTTGTTCTCATCTCAATTTGCTGTAGTATATAAAAGAAAAAGAAATAAATCTTTGTTTTGTGACGTATTCCTCTTGACTGTCAATGCACAGTGTATTAAAAAAAAGAGAACATTGACCATTCTTCACCTCTTCTACATTTTTACATTTACTAAACATTTCAAACCCCTAAAGGAAATAGTTTTATTTTTACCTTTCACTAAAAAAATGCATTTTTAACATTCTTAGTTTTTATAGTTTTCCTAGATTTGGTTCAGAAGCTGTCAGTGGAGGAACTCTGGAGGATGTCATGAAGCATCTCAATTCTCCCACCCCTTTTCTCTTTATGCTGCCATACAACGTTTTTCAAAAATATTGAATGTTAAAAAAAAAGATGTGCTAAAAATTGGAACAGTTTCCTCCCCAAGACTTATACAAACAGGCAGCACACATCCTCAAATCCAAACCTCTTAGAGACTTTTCTGATTTCCTCTTTTAATTTGGGGAATTTTTGAGAAAGCTTTTTGATCAACTCAACTTTTCAAAAGTTAATGGCCTTTTTGACGGGTTTCCAAATGACAGAGATCCCATTAACTGACTCTGTCAAAGCTTTTAGCATGAAAGGAGCTGGAGTAAACACAACAATCTGCAAATATAATTTCCTCAACTTCAGGAAATGGACAAATATCCTAGTGTTTGCTGAGAATAGGAAGCTGAATAGGGATTTTATCATCTCAAATTCAGAGCATGAGTGGAGCACAATTGTTGAGAGACACCCAGCTGCAGCAAGATGGCGACAACCACCTTCGCACAGGAAGTCCTTTGTGTCGGAAGTCACATGACCTTCCTGCCGGAAGTTGTTCTTTTTATTGTATTTTAATATTTTAGGTTCCACATTCTTAGGAACAAGAAGACAAAAGGTGTCTTATTAACAGATTTACACTTATGAATATATTTCAGCCATGAGAGGAAGTTGTTCTTCGTGGGTGAGGAACTGTGTAACTGGTGCGTGTCCTGTAATGTTCCCTGACGTTGATGTGATGACTTTTATTCTGAAGGAGACTGACTTGGATAACAGGAAGTAGCATGTTACTGCAGTTAGCTGTATCTGAATGTACATGGTCTGAGAAGTGGGAACATTAAATAAATACACTGAGCGGTTGCAGACAAAGTTTGACTGTTCTTTATTAAACAAAGCAGTGATCACTACATGTCCGTCTTGCAGACATGAGTTGACTGTTCAGTAGCTCAGTGGGTTAAGACGTTTGTCCTGTAACTAGAGGACTGCGGGTTTGAATCCCAGGTGAAGCTTCTTTTTTTTTTTTTACTAATTCCAGAGATTTCAAAGTATCTTTCTCTATTCCTCTATTGGTGCTGCTAAAAACGATAAACACCGGACATTTTTATTACTCTGGAAACCCCCTCGGATACCCCAGACAGGATGTGGACATGTCTGGGGAAAAAAGAACATTTGTTCACTGTTGTGAGTATACCAGTAGTTTGGGAAGAACTCAGTTACCCAGCAGGCCACAGGGCAGTGGTCACTAGCTAGGGAAGTAGCATGGTTGTACTGAAATACGTTCCAGAATAAAGTCTGTAAAACTGAGTTTACACACCTGGTTTGCTTAAAGGATAAAGGAAAACAACACAGTCACCCTACCCAACACAAAGATGAAAAACTTCTAAGTTAAAATCTAATTTATGTGATTTGTTTAAAGACTTTAAATTAATGTCACACGACCTTCGACACAAAGACTTTCAGCACGATGGTAACTGCAGCCATCTTGCTGCAGCCAGGTCCTTTTGCAATTTTTCCCACTTCCTGTTAGAACAATATCCAGTACTTTTTTCCTAGTAGATACTGGCAACCTGTGTGACAGAATACCACACCTTCCCAACCACTTTAAAGGCACACTATGTAAATCTTTCATAAATCTTTGTGCTAATCTGACCCTTTACAGGGTTAATGAAAAGTCACTCAGCCCCATCTGCTGCTTGTATCCAGAATACCACGTTTGCAACTTCTGAGTCTCTGGTCTGGTAGCAGTGAAGGCTGAGGAGACATTTCAACAGTTAGATTTAGGTGTTTCTGAGAAAAGACAATGCTAACGTTTTTATGACAGCGATTTAAAACGGACACTAGGGGGTGCTAAAACAAGCCAAAACTGCATAGTATGCCTTTAAATATGCCATCAAAAATTCTGTGGTATAATATAATCTGTTTTTGTGTCAACACATTTGAAGACCTGCCTTTGTGTTCTGCTTTTAAAAAAAATTATTGTGTTTTTATGAATGTTTTTATGGGAGAGTTTTATGCATTTTATTTTTTATGAAGAGGTGTCAAAGACGAATTTCTGTTTTTATAGTAAAACAGGCAATAAAGTTCTATCTATCTATCTATCTATCTATCTATCTATCTATCTATCTATCTATCTATCTATCTCACTCCTAATCAGAAAGAATATTCAGTCTTGACTCTAGAAACATGATGTAAAGATGCAGGACTTTGACTGTCTGACATTAAATACAGGATCTTTACTGATGGGTCTCGCTGAAGCAAAAGTCAAAAAGCACATGGGATGTGAGCCGCTGAAGTGAGGTAACAGTCGACACAGGAGCGAGAGCACAGACACCTGCTGTAGAAAGAGCAAACAGAGTTAAATAAAACAGCTTTCAAAAGACAAACAGCTTTTTGTGTTTGTTTTTTCGCAAAGCGCAGCAGCAAAATGTCGAGCCACTTCTGACAAAGATCCCCTTTGGGAGTCGTGGAGACCCTAAAGAGCCTCTATGTGGTTCGGTGTGAGCATAAATATGTTTTAGCATTTGCTACAGGGCTCTAAGTGAGAGGCAGGAAAACCGATTTAAAGACTTCTACCCATAACTCTACTAAAAAAAATAGATAACATAACAAGAGACAGGCAAGAAGAGAAAATATAGAAAGGGGATTTTTTTTTGCACACTGAAAGGATTTTTAGGTTCATTAAATTTTTGATTTTTCCAAAGTGACTGCTTGTTATCGTGGAGTTCTTGAAGGGGCCAACAATGGAGAGAAATCTTCAAGAGGTAGCTGTAATGAATGTGATCTGTCTTTTAGTTTGAAAGGTTGCTTCAGGGCCGCTTTTTCACCAAATTAGAGTTTTACATGTCCACAGAATGTGTCCAGAACTGTCACCTCTGAAGTGCCAAATAGATGGCTCAGGTTGTCATCCTGTTATCCTCCTGTTTTCACTCCTGTCAGCTACACTGTCTAAAACTTCTGATCAAAGCCAGAGTTCAGCGATTGGCAGAGACGGGTTTTCAACAGGAATCAGCTGCTGTTTCTTTAAAGGGCAGCTGGAACAGCAAACCTGTTAATTGGTTCCTAAATGTTTAACATCATTTTTATCATTACTTAGTTTAACAAGTTTGACAAAGCTGTCTTCTGCTAGGATCAAAAACAACTTTTACTATCAAGAACTACACAGGCTCAATGTAGGACTAAACTTAGACTGTTTTAAGCATCAAATAAACCTCAGGACAATCAGATTAAAGCCACATGATCTCCAAGATAGACCGACAACGTACACTTACACCTTAAAATACAAGAGGTGCTGGTCTAACACTGGCTGGATTACATGGTCCCTCGTTATAACACAGTTCACAGACTTGCTGTTTCATGGATTTTTTGTGTGCAATTTTGCATGCTTTTTTTTTTTACAGCACATTGTGTTCTGCGTCCTGACCATTATCAGTTGATTTCCTCTGTATAGCGAGGTTGCCGAGTGCAGTGCATCCTGACTCCTTTCTGGAGAAAAGGCACTGCGCGCTGGACTACCCAAGAACCACGGTGCCTCTCCGCTGAACCGCAGACCGAGTCGCAACTTCATGCTTCCTTCCTTCATGTGAGCACAGCAGGAGGTAAGAAAGCAGCTTCTCAGTAGGTGTGGTGCTGTACCGCAGCAGCTGCAGGATTTTTACCATGACTAAACACACGGTGTCCATCAGACGTGATAAATACACCAATTAAATGATTTATTCTGACGTTCTGATGGTCCGGTAGTGTTTAAACAAAATATAAAGGTGTAAAATGTTAAAGTGCCCATGACATCGGTTTCCATGTTTTCTGACTTATCTATCATGTTGCAATGTTGAGTTCTCACCTTAAACCTGCCAGAAAGAGCAAAAAACGGCGTCCATCTGTCTCCTAGTTCAGCCAGTGAAAAGCTCTTCAAGATTTCAGACCCAGGTTTCAAACCGTTTTTTTCACTCCAGCCCGCTATGAGGTCATAGTGATCCGGACTTGCTTATATGGTCAATTCTCCTCCCACATGCACGTTCACGACACCTGGAGCGAGGCAGTGCCGCCGCCATTGCCCATAGACCGTGTAGTGTTTAGTTTCAGTTTTGTTTCTCTTTCACGTGACAACACTGCCCCCTGCTGCAGCAGAAGTGTCAGGCTGCCAAATAAGGAGAAACCCAGCAGAACCGGAAGGCGGCGCTTTCTTCTGATCTCTGAGTTGCTCGTTAGGAAATAATTACAGCGTATTTTGAGTTATAATGGTGCAACGCTAATCTAGAGGCATCAAAGATTACACCTGTTTAATATAAAGTGATTTAAATATGGAGTCACAGGCACTTTAATGCCTGTCTCAGCAAAGTGTATAATGTGTGTAGTGAGGGGTTTTATAGCCTTAAAGCATCTGGAATAGTTGTAAAAAATTAAAACTGCTACATCACAGATTTCACCTAATGCGGGTTATTATTGGAACATAACTCCCGTGATAAATAAGGGATCACTGTACATAGTTCTGTATTAATATGGCGATAAATAATAAGAAACAAAGGTCACCTTCATACTTTATTATAAGACCCCACCATGCACTCATGACCTATACTCAAATGTGGTAGAATTATGGGAAATCAGAAAAATCTCATGTGAAAGCTGTTGGGATTTTAGTACTCACCAGATCCAGTGGATTTTTTCCAGCTGTTTTCCAGTCTCCTGAGTCCTCTTCCTGTGCTGTATGCTAGCAGCACATTCCCATAACAATCCTGCCATAAACACCTCACATCTTACCATGTCCCTGCTGGGATGACTCTCACAACACTGGTGGTGTGATCAGGTTGTAGCCTTTAGGCATCAGGCCATCATGGCTGGTCCTGATTCAGACAATAAAGCCAGACTGGAGCCCCAAAACAATAATAACCCATCCTGATTCTGATACTGATTCCTACATGCTCAAAAACCACTCACGCTCTAGCACATTTGAAAGGAAGTCCATTAGAGACCTCAGCAGGATCCTGCAAGACCATCAGGTTCTGGAGGACTTTATATCATAGCAGGATCTTCATCAGGTTTGATGGGGACCAACTTTAGAGGCAGCAGTTGATCAGTAACTCCAAAACTCAATGAGGTAAAATCAGCGTTTTTGTGCTATTATTAAATGTCTAGTAAAGCAACACTCAGTTCCTCTTCAGAGAGGCTTGTTAGTATCAATGCTGTTTTTTATATCTAGACTTTTATCCTTTATTTTATATTAATGGAGCGATACAGAGTAAGTGTATCAGTTGTAAGAAGCACTTGAAACTTTGTGTCTTAACTCTGAATTGTTTCATTTTTAGACACCATTTGGACTGTTATTACATAGAGACTCTTGTTATTTCATATTCCTTTTATATATATCTAACTCTTTATCACATTATAGACACATTCTAACAGAACTGCAGGCTTAGATGATTGCACAGGCTGAAGAGAAAACACTGAATATTACCCCAAACCTGAAAATAAATGTTGTTTAATGTGTGGAGAAGATTTTTCTCTTCATAATAAAATCTTCTGACTTCAAAACCAGCTTCTCCCCTACTGTCATTAGATGTTTCCTTAAAGTGAGTTGTTGTATTTGTTTTACTGTAAAGTCCTAACCTCACCCTGTCTAAGGTTTCTTAAAAGAGAGCGAGCGAGAAAGAGATAAATCTGCTCACAGCAGAGTGTGGGTTTTACTAAAGTAAATCTCCTCTGTTTCTCATCTTCTTATGTATCTGTTTATCAATTTATCTATTTCTCTGTCTTTGTCTGTCACACTGGTTGCTTTTGTCTTTTAATGTCTTCACCTTCCATTTTTATTGGCTGCATCTCTTCTCAACTCCTGTGCAGTCTCTTGTTACCATAACAACCAATGAATCCTGTGCCCTTCAAAACAATTAGCATTCTACACTACTGCTCCTGCCGTTCCAAACCACATCCACCCCTTCACAGGAGTCTGAGGGAAAGAAAAAAAAAGAAATATATAGAAAACAGACAGTACCAAGGTTCCTTGTAATTATAGCATGCACAAGCCCACAGCTGGTGATACATGTGCCAGCTATATAGGCAAGGTCTGACAAAAGGTGCTTGGCCTGAAGCCTGATGTACTGGAGACGGCTTGTCTGTGCTCCCAGTCTGATCTCAGGTGGATCGCTGTCTGGAGGTTTCTCCTCGAGTGAATTCAAAAATCATATTGTTCAGGATGGTGATGGTTTCTGATGAGATTAATCTACATTTTTTTAGATTTCAAGAAAATTACATCAATTCAACGGATCTCTAACTCTAACCGAGAGGCGTGGAGCAGATCAGATCCCACGAGACCTCATCCGTCATTCATGCAGTCGTTTTTATTCAGAACATTTCATTGTCATTCCAGGTGGGAAAGCCAGACAGTTCTCTCCAACAGCAATGCTCCCTAGTTCACTCTGGGGGTGAGTTATTCCCAGGCCAGAAGCAACATTCTCAGTCTGCCTTGGCTTCCTTTACCAGTATGACCAGGATGCAGAAACCTCCTTTAATGCAGAGGAGCAGCAAGCAGTGACCTCCAGGGCATCTCTTCTGCATGTTTCTTGCTCCCATGAACATGATGCTATGGCTAAACTCATTCTCCACAAATACAGAAAAACCACGTGAACTTCACATGTGAGACCATGTGAAATTACCATGTAACACATGTGAACTACATGTAAAAACATGTTAAATTAACACGTAAAACACATGTGCAACCAATGTTTCCCGTGTGAATTTGGAACACTTTTAACATGTTCATGTAGTCACATGTTATTCCACATGGGCTCACATGTGAAAAACATGTTAAGTTCATGTTTTTTTTTCCACAAGGAGGATTTTCTTCAGTTTGGCAAACACTTGTTCATCCGTCCTTCAATCAGTTCAAATTGGTTGTGTTGAAGCAGAGAAACATCTAAAACATGCAGGACCTTTAGAACCAGGACTGGACAACACTGTGGATCATTATAAAGCTTCTTTATAAAAACGGAGAACTGAATCAAGCACATACAGTATATAAGAGCTCAACTACCAACCCAACAGTTTATGAGACTCTGGCCCTTTAAAGTCCAGGCCTTTTACGTTCAACTCCATGCAGATTGCTAAGCATAAACTTTTACTGAAACAACACTGCACTCTAAGTTGAAATAATGTAATATAAATCATCTTGTTATTTAACTTAAAGTCAATCAAAGGCACCTTCAGAAAGTTTTAAAAGGTGGCTGGACAGACAACGTGGTAATCTTGGGGTGGCACGCCAAATAAAACCCATAACAGGATTTTAGTAGCTTTATTCAGCTGTGGTCATATACAGGCTGTTTGAAAAACACTGCAATATTAGAGCTGGGAAATCACCGTCTGATATGGACCTA
Source organism: Callopanchax toddi (assembly GCA_006937965.1). NCBI lineage: Eukaryota > Metazoa > Chordata > Actinopteri > Cyprinodontiformes > Nothobranchiidae > Callopanchax > Callopanchax toddi. Next base: position 1,274,322 of record SSNR01000113.1, read on the forward strand.
CTTTGTTTTTGTTGTCTTCCTTCAGGCTATGAAGGACAAAAAAAAAAAGACAAAATGTGTTGCAGTTGAAGCTTCTCATAAAAATATACATATAAAAAATGTCTGGCCAAGGGAGGAAAGCAGTAGTATAATATAAGTGTCTATTGTCCTTTCAGACTCCCTTCGTGGGGCAACTGAGGTTAAGAACCAAAAAGCTGATTGGTAACTTCAGAAAAAAGACCCAAAATCCACCTGGACATTTGTAACCCTCTCATGGTCAGAAGCACACAATTTTTGGAAGCCTACATCCCTGAGGGTCTCTCTGGGAATTCAAACACCAAACAAGACTAAAGGTTGCTCAGGAGGCTGCAGAAAGAGAAAATCCTGCCCGCTATCCTCACCAACCGTCACCAGAGGACCAGAGAGCAACCTGACAAGCTGCATCACATCATGCAGCTGCAGTGTAACAGACAGAAAGACCCTAGAAGATGTTTAACTTTCACCATCTGAAAGAAAACACTGTTTGATGGAATCAAGAACAACCAGAGAAACACAGCAGATATAAATTGCAACCCAAATCCATAAAGCGTGGAACTTAGTGAGAACAAATGATCCATTCCTCTCTACTTCTTGATTTAATAAAAGTTGCGTTATCTGTGAAGTTATTAATTATAAATGACATTCTTTGTTACACGCTGCTTTAATTATGTGACACTTTCTAAGATTCCTGAAAGGGTTTTGCTAATATGGCCTGTGGTGCACCAGCATTCATCACTTTAGCTCAGGGGAACGTGAGGCAGATGTTTGTTGAAGATGTTGGTGCAGAAATTAACTGCATGGAAAGTTTTTAGTTTCTATGAATTCTGTCATTAGCTGACAATTGAAATACAATAATGAAATGTTACAAATACAGCTGAATTTTGTTATGTTTTGCCTTTTGAGTATGAAACACTTGATCTAATCTTGAACTACAAGCATCTAAGGTTGCTCAACTTTAATTATTTTCCCTAACCTTGACCATATTATGTAGAATTGACCGTTTGGGCTACACAACTCTGGCTGGTTACACCCACGTGTCGGCCTTTTAGCCTGTGAGAGGCAGATGGCAGTTGAAGGCATCATCGTCAGACACCCATTAGAAAGAATAAATGCTCCGACACAACATGCTCTCACAGGAAATGAGGGGATGCCTCAAGCCCTCTATCTGCTCCCAAGATCTGTTCAGCTGCACTGCACACAATGTTTTCAATCGAGTTAGCAGTTCAGAATGGATTCAATCAATTAATGTGACATTGTTGCAGGCCGGCAGTCAAATGGAAACATTAAATCATCTTTCCAAGTATTCTGGCACCAACACACCCCCGCAGAGAGCAACCATTTGCTTGCTGAGAGTGATGCAGATTAATTCCCCCAAACATTCTAATTGCCTAATGAACCTTTTTCAAACAGCAGAATCGTTTCGAGCTATAGAACCCTTGAAGATTCACCCAAAGTCAAATTCGAGGCATCCATATAAAAATTATTCATTGAACTCGTAAGTACTAGCTGCCACGTTTAGAATGCGCACTCTTCAAACAAATGAGCAGGCTATGAGTGATACTAATAAAGAAGAAAAATGAGTGTGTTTTGCCCAGCATCTCATTGTTCTGTGAATGTCACACAAGCCCAAAAGAAAATCTTCCTCTCCACTACAATGAAAAACTTTTGTCTGTTTTTTTTTTTATGTAAGCAGACAGAGATTCGTCTCTGCCACGCATCACACAGTATCTTCATTCATCTTCACACTTTTTAAGTGATGGTTTTGATCTTGTGTGCAGTTCTGTGGGGAAAAAATATTAACAAACAAAAGCTTATCTGATGTAGATATAGCTCTTTGAACAACTTCAGTTTGGAGGAACAGATTAGTTCTGACCAAATTGATGACCTAACCCTCTGAGCAGGACCAAGAGTGAAGTTAGTTTATGTTGCCTTAAACCGTCACCCTGCCCAACCAGCATCGCTAATGTCGACTTCCAAGATATGGCAACCTTAAGAAAAACCCATAGAATATTATGTTCTGATTGGGCGAGGTAAGTCAAAAAATGTAACGCCTTCATCTGGTTTGGTTTGTTTCACAATGAACTTTTAAAAAGTGGACCAAACCACCTGGAATACATCATGCAACAGCTGCTGGTCTGAGGGGCTTCTGCCCTAAATAAACTCTGAGAAAACCTGTCTCATTGAGTTGCCAGGACTAAAAATAAAATGTATCCCCGTCAGCCATCTTGTATACAACAAATAAACAATGGATAAACAAACATCTGCAATATCTCGTCCTCTTACGATAGCAGTGAGCACCTGGACCTCCTTACTCCATGTCCGCCTTTGAGATGTTTTCTTTGTTTACCTCTGCTTATTTGGATTCTTGTCCCTCTTTGGTTCGTGTCCCTTCTTCAGGTTGCTGCATTGTTTGTTTGCTTTTACTCTTGTGAAGGGATCTGCACCAAGGTTCAGGTACAAGTGAACCATGACCCACATTCACACCTGCCCAAACCACGCTAACTATCCAAGAAAAACCCCTCTGGTCTGGACCTAAAAGTACTGATGTGAAAGCACCATAAGACGGCAGAAAACCACCCGGAACAGGTCCTACAAGTCCAGTTAGGCAGATCTGTTTCAACCTGAGGTTCAAAGTTGTTCAGAACCTTTCCAAAATAACCCACGTAGAATCTGTACTGTTGATTTAGCATTAAATCTGTATTTTAAACTTTGAAAGCATGATTTTGTCTAAAAGCCAGTGCTGGGGCTGAGCTTTTTGCTGCTTAATCCCAGTATGCTTTGGTCAATCCACGTGTAGGATTTGTTTTATAATCACTTATTCACCATAATATCTATAAATCTTTAAATATACCGGTTCACTATGTATTATTACAGCACTACATCTCTGTGAACGCATTAGAGTGAGTGTTTCAGGGGACAATATCTGATAAAGTAACACAAAACTATATTATTCAACAGGAAAGCCATTCATCAATGTTTAGGGAGAAAATGTACTAAAATGTAAAGTCATATGGAAACAGAAGCAGCAAGAAGCATTTAAAGAACATTAAAAACAAGCTGCTGCTGGAATAGAGACTGAATGGATGGATGGATGGATTCACCAAGGCTGACACTCCCTCAAAGAAACACACAGAGAAAAGCCCCTTGTAGTAGTGCAGCTTCCTCTAACTACACAGTTACTTTCCCAATGGGCCATGAATGTGCTTCTAGTGACTGTCAAAGCTCCACCAGAAGCCTCTCATCGTTGCTGGCATTCATGCTACACGGAGCGATGGTAAGTCAGTCCCTCTGTGTCCTCTGACTCTCCCTGTCACACGCTACATCTCTACAGGGCCACCCCTCCAACGATCATCGCTTCATCACCCTTCTGTTGTTGTGGGTTTTTTTCTCCCACACACCAAGAGGGAGGCTTTCAGCAGGTTTTGAGGATGTGGTTACCATTTGATGTACAGGCCTTAACAAAATCTGACTGTATGATTTCAGCCAGAGGGTGCTTCCCACTGTGAAGGGTTTTAATAACATCAGGCTCTAAAGACCGGGGACTACTTTTAAACAGACTTCAGACTGATGGAGACCTGACTTCTCTGGGTAAAAAGTGTGATGAGAAACATAAGGAGGGAAATTTTATGTTAAATGTGGGGTGGAGGATCCCATCTCTGCTTTTTATGGAGGATATGGTCCGCTTAGCTTCACCGAACTATGACCTGCCGTTCTTACTGCAGAGGTTTGCAGTGTAAAGTGGCTGGGATGAGGATCAGCACCTCTAAATCTGAGGATGTGTTTCTCCACTGGAAAAAGGTGGATTGTCAACTCCAGGTCAGAGAAGAGGTCTTACCTCAAGTGAAGGATTTTAAGAATATCAAGGGTCTTCACTGAATTTTTAGTTCAAATAATTATTTATAAATAAATAAATAAATAAATAAAATGTTATTTTCAAAGTTGTTTGCATAGAATTTTTGGGCGATTTGACAAAATTAAAATTTGTTAACCAATTCTGAGTCTTAGAACATGAACACATATGTTTGATGCAATATATAATAATGGTAGTTATCTTGATGTTTTTTTATTATTTAAAAACATTTATTTAACCAGGTAAGACCGATTTAGAACATGTTATTTGCAAGGGTGGCCAGGAAAAGCCAATAAATCTGCCTTAAAGTTCTATAATCAATTAGTAAAATAAACAAAACAGGAATTTTGTATCCAAGCAATCAATAAAACATATTTGTTGACAGCTATGTTATTTAGGTTTTTAATCTCTATATAGGGCAAATGAGGGCACAGCACCTGCTCAGTTGACATTCTGAGCATACATGATTCAAGTCTCTCAACCCAAATATTCTGTAGTTTTAATTAAGTTTAAAGGCAATATTTAAACTTGGCGACTTGACCAAATATTCTGTGACATGCACAAACTTTGTGTCAAAAAGATTAGCTTTCAAATTATTCTGTTCATTTATTCAGCTGCAAAAAACACTGTGCCATCAGTTTCTGCTCTTTTAAAATAATTAAAAAAGGGGTCAATACATCAGCACGGACAAATGGCTCTGAAACACTTGAAGTGTGATGAGAAACAAAAAGCAGCAATATGGATTCCAGTAAATGAACGTGGTTCATTTTTCACATCATTCCATTGAGCTGTTAAATCTGCCTGTTTTTTTATGGGGAAAAGAAATAAAAAGTTATTTTTGCAATAAGAAATAAAGGACAACATATTGAATGTTCTCAGTTTGGAACATATTTCTTTGTCCTTTACAATTTTTTAGCATTTTTCTCGCAGGAAAGGTCATCCATAGAGTAATTTGAACAACATCATTCTGACTAAGGTCTAACATGAATTAGCAAAATGCTAAATAACTTGCTGTGACTGGTTACTAAATGTATTTTGTTTTGTTTATGAAGAAATGTAGGTGTATTTTTTTCAACATCCAAACATTTAAGTTTATATGTCCTTACAAATACTCATAAAAATGCAGGTATCTAAATTAGTTGCAATTAATCTTTGTTTTGACAAAAAGCAGTTTTGGGTAATTCCTTTCTTAGCTTTTTTGGAAGATAAATCAAAAGCAATTTAGTTCCTAATTGACTGAGCGAGACAGAAAAGTCTGGAGCACCTTTTCTCTTTCTCCATATAGTTACGGTGTTTCTCTCATTAATCATATATTAATAAGGCCAGATTAGTTTCCTGACTAGGGACAGGGACAAACTTTCAGTTTACCAATTAATCTATGTCTTTGAAAATGTCATGTACTTTTATAGCGAGCGCTGCTTTAACTGTATCCACCTCTTCAGCTCGGTGTGTGTTTTGACAGCAGTGTGTGTGTGTGTGTGTGTGTGTGTGTGTGTGTGTGTGTGTGTGTGTGTGTCAGTTCTTTGTTGTACAAGCTGTAGTCTTAAAAATAGTATTTGTTACATCTTTCTCAAAGTAGTGAGATGATTTCATTTTCTTGGTACAGTACTTCTGTTTGCTATTAGACATCTTGCTGGCTTTTATGAGCAGAGTACGAGCATCATGGTTCATCTCAGAAAATATGAGAACCTGAAAATCTTTCTATACCTAACATATAGGTAGGTGCCGAACTATGTTTATCAATGATGTTATGAAAGTTATATCAGAATGAGGTGAAGATCTCATTAATAAGTGATACTGATCAGTCAGGACGTCAGAGACTTGACATTTACATAAATGCTACTTTGACTTTTTAACCTACTTTTATACTGTTCCATGTCCCAACTATGAGAAGTCTCTACTAGCTAATAGAGAAATACCCCATCCCACAATCTATAATCTCCCAGTATGAGAACACAGTGAGACCCTCCTGTATGTCTGACTGTGCATTTCATGGCTGATTGGTCGTCTTCAGTTCAAATCAATAATGCTGAGTCATGTTTCCATAGCAGGGAAACTCACTGGACCTCAGCGACATGAAGGGGGTTTAAGAATATAAAAGTTCACTGATGTATCCTGGTGCTTGTCCATGTATAGCCCTAAAAACCAGAAGCAAGATCTTGAAATAATGTCTAACAAGCATTCGGAACCACTTGTAACTGATCCAAGAAAGGTTTAAGACAAAATGAAAAGTGAGTTGCAGTAGTTCAAATGTAAAGAAATGAATGGATCTAGTTCAGAGTGACAACGGAACTCAACCTAGCAATTTTCCTGAGATGTAGAAGCAAGAGGAAACTGACATGAGCATTCAGAGGAAGAGCTGAGTCAAAGGTTCATAACAGGGTTGGTCAATGAAGCAAGTTGACCAGGAGAATCCTGACTTTAAGAACATTATTGTCCAGAGCACATGAGGAAATCAGTCTTCTCTTTATTAAATGGTAGAAAAATCCCAGCCATTCAGTTTTAACAGTCTAAAAACATCAATTGTAGCTTAAACATCTTGATCTCTGACAGACCTGTCACTCTACCTACTGAGCTACACACTGTCCCTATACGCCAAATGAGAATTTTTTGATAGAAGTCAGAAAGAGTAGAATACTTTGGAAAAAGGTTATTATGATTGGTTGTGTACTCCATTTTTCTCATCTCCACCTCGCTCTCTCTCATTTAACAAATATATTTTACTACAAACGAGTTAACTTAATTCCTTTCTGCCGTACTGTTTGTAAACAGAACCGTAAATCTCCATTCATGGAGGTAGTGGAGTAGGATAAAGAATAAAAAAAAAAAAAACTACATTTGAAGAGGAAGCTGTGATTGACAGAAGAAAGTAGGGGGATCAGAGAAATAAACTGCTGCTTTCTAATGGTTTCATAGACACAGCTAACTACCTACTGCAGCACAAACCTGTAGGAGGGAGACACCATATTAATCTGGTAGCTGCTACAGGTATGTCCCTCCTCTCACTGGCTCTACTCTGCCTGTCAGAACAGACATGAAAGCAGTGAGTCAGTGGATCTAGTTCTTTAGCTGCAGAAAAACTGAAATAACTGGTGGAATACATTTGAAAGTTCTTAAAATTAACTTTGATCAAACTGTTCCTACAGCATGCAGAAAGCTAAGCTTTACAGAGGGGAACCTGATCCTCTATCGCAGTGGTTCCCAACCTTTTTTCCAAGGGACCCCTATTTTACCTGTCAATTTTTGGGGCTCTCTGCAGCAGCTGCATGCGTCACTAGACTGGTGTGTTCATACCTAAGATTCGCACATGCGCAGTACCGATCGGGTTTCCAGTAGATCGCTAGTTATTTTTCATTTTTTATTGACTCAATAATTAGTACAAAATTGTAAAGACTTCGTTATGTTACACAAACATGAAATAAATGCATGTTATTTAATATTAAGGTCAGAATAAATGAATTTGGTAAACTTAAAAATATATAATAAATACATTTTTAACCCCTCAAAATGGAGAGGTCCTGGCGACCCCCTGAGAGGCTTTGGCAACCCCTAGTGGGGGTCGCGACCCCCAGGTTGGGAATCACTGCTCTATCGCAACAACAGGTCATCACCTGAGCGTATGAGCAGGATACCAGAAGCCAATTAAGGTGAAAAGGTCACAAAAAGGAATTTGCATGCTAAAACATACTCTACAAGCAAAGACTATGAAGAGGCCCAGAACAATAGCAGTATAGTGCACATTTGTAATTGGTACTGGACTTAGTATGTGGCTATGTTAGTGTGAGCAGCTCCATATGTGTCTAGCTTCTGATCTGTGTTTGCTTGTTAGTAGCTTTAGGGGTGCTACCTCCTCTAAAGGCTCACAACAAATGGACCCAGAAAAGGCATGACAAGTAGAAGTTCTGAAAAATGTATTAACAGTTGTAGCAGCGAATTAATCGAGCTGAAGGGAGAGCATAGAATTCCCCAGAAGCAAACTGAGTAGAAAATAAATAGTTTGAAGATGATTTCTAAATTAACAAGTTTTATAGCCAAGAAAAGAATATGAAGGGCTCAGAGAACCACAGATGAGAGAGTGGGAGAAGGTATCTAGACCAGGTGAGTGTGTTTTCAAAAGAGAGAAAAAATACACACGTCATCATGCAGAGAGATTCTCAGAAGTCCAGTGAAGCCAGAATATTTGGTAATAAAACCATAGATTTGCATTTACTGTAAGTCATCAACAAACAGCCAGAGAACATAAATAAGGTCTGAAATCTTTCCATCAGCAGGTCCGATATAACAATCAGAGGCCAGAGAATCCAAATATCCCCCCATCCATTTATTATCTACTGCTTATCTGAGGCAGAGGTCCAGAAGGAACTCCAGACATTGCTCTCCCATCCACACCCTCCAACCCCTCCTGAGATACCCCATGTCAATACCATATATAACCTCTGCTGTGAGTTCTGGGTCTGTCCCAGGGTCTCCGAACAGAGAGGCATCTCAAAAACCTGCAATGGGAGTCAACCAAGAAGCACTTTGTTATCTTATTAGGCATCTAATCAGACACCCAGACCACCTCATCTGACCCATTTGAATCTGGAGAAGCTCCAAGCTCCCCTTTGATGTCAAAGCTCATAATCGTATCACTAAACTGAAACTGGCTGCCTAGGAAACCCATTTCAGTCATTGTTTCCAGTAACTTGTTCTCTTGGTCTTGATACAAATCTTATGAGGTGAAGATCAGAAAATAAACAACCCAGTAAATTGAGAGCTTTGCCTGTCAGCTCAGCTTCCGTACCAAAACAAACCAGGGCAGTCCACATTGTTCTGTCAGGCCAATCCAGACAGGCAACGACTTCAAAACTTACTGCCAACAGGGAACAGGCAGGGGAGGAAGTCAGAATCAAGGTTGGGTCAAAACCTCGGCACAGAACTCTCAGAAGAGCCAGTCTGGAACTCTGACAGGAACAACAGCAGACANATCTGGTGTCTGGCTTCAGAAACAGGTGAGTTTAAATAACGACAGGCACAGGTGCAGACAATCAGCAGTAATCAGGTCAAGAGGAGATGCCTTCAGGAGCGAGCTCTGAAAATACACACACCTAGATCAAACACTTCCCATGTATTTATGGTTGATTACTCAGAGTAGTTCCTTACAAACAGCCGTTTGTTTGTTTGTTTTCCACTAGAAAGTTTGGGAGACTTTTAATAGCTCTAGTTAGGAGTGCAATTTAGTTATTTGTTTGCTGCCTTGAGAGGCATTCATGAGCTTTTCTGCAGCTCCTCTCTTTAATTTAATGTTACCATGTTCTGGTGTTGTTTGTTTCTTTAAATTCTATTAACAGAGTCAAGCTTACCTTCCACAGTTAAGCCGGGTCATAAAACTCAAACAAACCAAGTGTAGAGGTGACTTGCAGCCAAAACATCTGACTTGTAAATGCTGTAATATCTACAGGAATGAGCCATCGCAGTAATTAGCACACAGGCAGTCTGCAGCACAGATTGAACCCAAATTTGTCAGCGGTAGGAAAAAATTCTGAAAACATCATTTGTTCTATACAGTAGATTAGTCGCCGCAGTTGCGAACCTGCCAGGCTGGTTGTTTGAATCTAGCTGCCGATGCGTGAGTCGTTATGCCATAGGGGGAAGAAAAAACCCACCCTTGAAGTGCAGCGTGTGTTCTGCAGGCCCAGATCCCAGTTTGTTTCATCTTGCTGGTTTAGAGGATATATTTATTTGCTCTCTGTAGTTTGTTATTAGAACTGGAATGGGTTGTGCATGTGTAGCTACTGGCACTGTGCAGAATTCCCTTTAACACAGATTAAAGCAGACTGCAGGCATCGTTGTATTTAAAAAAAAAACAACCTATAACATCCTGCTGGATTTCTTTTTGCACACAATTTGATTGCTAATAATTAAGCACTGAAATGTGAACCCCAGAAAAAAGTTTGTCATTTTTTAATTGATGTGTTCATTTGGGTGTCATTAGAGCTATCTCTTTAGTATTTTTCTTTGAGACTAGTCCAAGAAATGTACAGACATCTTTCCTCACTAGAGGACGTAATACTCAGTAATGTTGTGAAGTAGTTGTGAATATGTTGTGTTTATAAAGATCATGAATGCAGAGTTGAGGGTGAAGGCGATAGGTGTTTGATTAAGTGTGATGATTTGGCTCCGGCTTTATGAAGCTTTAGAAACCCATCCCAGGAGAACATTAAAACGGCTCGCATAAAAAGAGGTCACGAGCGCAATCTTAAGAATTGACAGCTTTATTAAAACCTCAGTGTAATAAGGCCAGGACTTGTCCATGCTTGATTTACAGAGCAGTTTTAAGAAGAAGCTTCTTGGCAGTGGACACTCTCCTTTTTTCTGACAGAATATGAATTACTTAATCCTGAGTAAGGAATTTCTTGTCTCAGAAGGTCAGCAAATATGATAATACTTAATTTGCTCGTACTGTTTTATTTTGGGATGCCTTTTTACCAATAAAAACATGACACACTTTTGTCTGCAGTCTTGTAAGATACACTGGTTTTGACTTACTCTGTTAGTTCTACTAATATTTGCTTACTATGATTCTACGCTTACAATGATACATATTTGCTATTTGGTTTATTAAAAATAAAAATAAAAACATTTGGGTTTTTCACGCTTTTCCTTTTCCATTTTCTTAGTACAGTTCTAAATATAATACACAATGTAACCAACTAGACACCAGATATTTTTTAAGCAGCTCTTTTTGCACATATCCACAAATGGTTAGGTACAAAAAGTGAGAAAAATGCTTTCTAAAGGGAAGATCTTACAAAAGAAACTTCATTTCTGATGTATTCAGGTAGACTGGAGCTTTAGGCTCTTAAGAAACAGCAGCATGATTCATAAGTGCTCACTAGTGATCCACGTCGTAGAGACCAAAAGAACAATGGAGCCATTTTACAGGTTTTCCTCCATCTGTCTTATTTTATACTGATGTTATCAAAATTAACTTTGACCGATGCGTGCGATGGGTGAAAACAATAAGACCATTGTAAATGGCATAAAAGAAAATGATTAGTTGTTCTCATTGTGCAAAAGCAAAGCCAAAATGTCCTGTTCAGGTGCTGCCATGTTGAATATTTGGAGCCAGAATCTGTGTTCAAATTGTTCACCTGTTTAGTAAATTAAGCCATATATTACATCAACTATGTTCAAGTTGCAGTGTTTTCTTGTCTAATTCAGATTTTCTTGGCCAAGATCTGATCTTTTTTTGTGTTTGTTTACATTACACTTTAAACCTGACTGCCATCAGACTCCAGTGTGAACAGTGTGTGACCCTGCAGTGACCAGAGGACCTGATGATGTCACACTTTTATGATCAGTTCCCCCAGTGTTTTCCATTGTAGTCACTATACACACCTGCTCCTCAGTCAATTAACCCAGCTGCTCTTCATCTCACTGATCACCCTACCCTGCATAAATATTCTCTGGTTTCTTCACTCCGTGTTATAGTCTTGTTAGGATCCTGCTCCCCTGCCTGCCCATAAGTCCTGACATTCCTGTTTTAATCCTCAGAGCTCATTTTAATTTTGTTAGTATTTGTAGTTTGCTGCCTCATCAGCTGTTACTTTCTTTATTAAACATTTTTGAGTTCAGTCCTACTGTAGATCTTTCATTGTACAGGATGATGTCATATCTAAAGCAAACATATATTGCCGAAGCAACTAATATGATATATTCAAATACATTGCAAACAACTAGACCTGCATGCACCTGCATATACATCATCGTTTACTCTCTGCACACACATTTTTATAATTTCAGTTGTTTGCAACTTTTATTTCTGTCTACAGGTTTATAGTTTTGTTCTGCAAGTTGACATTTCAAGATGTTTTAAAAAATTATTTTAGTTTTTCTTCAAGATTGAACAAAAAAAAGCTTTCATAAATGTTGAAAACCCATGTAAAAAACAAACAACACTTACCTCTCAGATTCAGATTGTGTTCCCTTTTGTATTCAGGAATATTTTTCTCACTTCAGACCATCTAAGTTTATAAGATTATTCAGTGAAACGCAGTCAGAAAACGGATGTTAGTATAAAACTCACTGTGCGCCCTCTTTACTCCTCTCCCTGCGTAGTTTGTGATTACACGGTAAAGAGCCAAAGTGAATTTCAAACATCGCAAAGCAAAATTAAAAGGCTGACAGGAAGTGGAGCAGTCTTCACCATTTGAGTGAAAGTCAGACAAACGCTTCCCTTTAAACCTAATTAATTTCCCACTTCTCCTTTACTGCTGCAGAGAGCACAGGCAGAGTAATTCTTCCTGTCGAGTGCTTTATGAAGTCCATGCTGCACGGTCTGGACCGCATCTGAGACTGAGATGTTTTCTCCAACATGATTATCTCGAGTTTAAAGCCACTTCTTTGAATCTCGCAAAGCAAGGGTTTGAATGCTGTTTGTACCTGATAAAATTGAACTGGGAAGGAGTTGAGAGAAAGGGCTAGGTGATATGATAGCCTTTGTATCTCTAGGGAAATCAAGCCAGCCTGGCGTATAGGCTGTTGTGAGAGCAGTGTGCCCTAGTTCACTTAAAGCACGGGGAAACTTAAGCTCTTACTTTGTGGAAGCCATTTTTTTGCACCTCCAAAATAAAAGTCAAAATATGCCAGAGAAACTGCATGATTAGCTTGTTTTTTAAAGTTTTTTTAGTTTAGTAATTAGGCCAGACTTCAAAGACACCATTCACATCTCCTGTCTCGATTTTAACATTACACAGACATTTCATAATGCTATCAGCACTCAGGTTGTAAATCCTCACAGCTAAAAGGCTAAACGTGTTGGATTTATACCAGAGGAAGTAGTTTATTGTTGCTGGCTGCTCCAGAACTCATCCAGCTCATGTAGAGAATTAATGAAGGGCCTGCGATGAATCATCTGATGTTATCAACCACTCCTTAATGAAAACAAGCTACATCTTCTCTTGATCATTTCACTAATTTCACTCCAACTCGTTCTCTCTCTCTCTTTGTGGGCATTGATATTTTTCAGTCTATTGTAGCAGTAAAAGAAGTCACATGTCTGATTCAGTGATTTTCTCCATAAATATTGATGATCGATAACCTTCAGAGCAACGAGGCTTTCTGATGCTGTCACTGTGAAATATTAGCATTCTCCAAAATGATCACAGGCTGTAATCCTTATAGGTACAGCATGGGTGACACACTGCATTTCACTGCACTGGTTCTTTTATTAAAGTACTGTAGTTTGGATTTGCAATGACATTTTTGAAATTACCTTTTTGCATTACAGTCCAGGGCCTCATTTATAAAATGTGCTTATGCAAAAACAAGCCTGAAAATTGCACAAATCACTTTTTATGCAAACAGTAGGATTTATAAAAGAAAATGTAATGAAAAAATGTGAGTAACTTTATGCAAACTTTGAACCTTGCGTAAGCACACTTTGGAGATGGGAAACTTGGCAGCGCAGCTGGTGAGATGGAAAAGTTGTGAATTCAAGATACAATTTCAGACTTGTAGAACCTCGCACACACAGAACCAACAATCCTGTCTCTGAACAGAATAAAAACCCACTGGTGCAACCAAACGTGATTGTCAGTGAAATTTTATTTTAAACATATTCAAGATGGAAAACACAAGGTTAGTTGCTAATAAATATAAATCAGGGTAAGCAGTGACACATATAAAACCAGTCTGGGTTCTGTAGGAAGTTTATGGATGATTACATTTTACCAGTTCTTTGAACGACTAGTTTTGAGAACTAGGATTTATTTCTGACCAGACAAAAAGCTAATGGCAGTTTGAGTGGGACTGAGACTAGTTGCCAACAATTCCAGTCTCAAACATGTTGCATCAGTTCATACAAATGCTTTAATACAACTATAAATTCAGCATTTAACGGTTTTTTGTAAGGGATATCCCGATCTCACCTCAGGTGTTAGGATCATGGGATTTGTTAGTTCTTCTTATCAGATTACTGACTACATTTAGCGCCTGATCTTTATTGCTGATTTTTGTGAAAATTTGTGATTTTATGTGCTAACATGTTAGCATGGAAGTATAAAGAGCTATCAGTGACATATAGCAAATTTTAGAATCCAGGTTTTTCTTGTGAAGGGATAGATACACTATATCCAATTCCACTGATTTAATCTGACATAATTCAAAGTTAGCTAGCATGGCTAAGCAAAACATTTGGTAACTTAAAGAAAAGAAACATGTTTGCATGGGACAACAACATGACAATTAGAATAACATAATGGGCATTAAAATGCAGAGTTCTTGACCATCAACTCGTTGCTGTGGTGACGTTTTGTTATCTTTTGGTGATGTTGGAACCACGTTCTATCTTCCCAACACTTATCACTGTTTGGCTTAGAAAAAAAGTGACCGTCGACCAAAATCTGATCTGCCACCACCGGGGCATGCACTTCCTTTCTGAGCTGTCACTCACAGGGACTGGTGATCCTCACTAACAACAGTGGCACAGCGCCTGTAGGGTTTGTTACCAGATGTGACTGTAATGTGGCCAGAGGCATTACGGTGAAATATATATTATGATAATGTATGCTGCACTTTATGGGACTAATAAGAGGGCTTTGAACTATATTTTTACATGCTGTGCTTTGTGAAAGTGGGGGAAAAAAAAGAATTGGAGGACTGTTTTCTCCCCGCTGATAATAAACAAACAACCTGATGAAAGTACAAACACTTTCTTTACTATAATTTAGAGCTGCTGAGGTTTCAAATGCATTCATTTGAAAAGACTTTCTTGTACTTGTGATTTGCAACCTGCAAGTTGTAAGAAAATGCAAACAAATTAAAGTATCAGGTTAAGACTCAACATTGGCTGAAAAGTATCAGATTAGTATTGAGACGTCCCCAGTTATTACATGACATTGTAAAGGTTAATAAAATAGTGTTATGAAACTTAAAGTGGCAGCAATAAGCCTAGTTGTTGGCAGACATTTTAACTTGAAAATGTAGGAAATGCATATATGTATTAACAAAGGCTGCATTCCAATTCTGTAGCTGTGCATGTTGGCTGTTCTCTGAATGAGTAGAACTTCTCAAAAATGTCTCCTATGACTAGTTGTTAGCTTAGATAGTCAGAATCACTTCCTGTTTCTTCAAACCAAGAAAACGATCTACAACAGTTACGATGTTAATAATTTTGTATTTCTTCAAAAGATCTGAGCTCTTTTTATAAATATTACTAGACCCAAAAACAGTAGAGTTTCACAGAATTACTGTAGCTTTGGGCAAAAAGTAAACTACTGTTTGTCTAATTTGTCAAACCTCATCACATCTGTTCTCACTGTCCATCTTATCTATAAACCCCCTTTGCACTCATTATAGGAATATTAATATTTGATACTATTCTACAAATCCTCAGGCATGCTGGGATTTAGGCTAATGAGATTTCTGCTGTTAATTACATTTGATTGTTAAGGCTTTATTACTGTGGATGGCAAAAGTTCACTGCAGCAGTTAAAGTATGAGAACAAAATAAGCCAGTAGAACATAAACATAAATGAAGGAATGCAAGAAAAACTCACTGTAAGCAAACATGTAAAGTATGATATTTAGACTCATCTTATACATATTTTTTTAGTGTTTGTTTTACTGAAAGCATAAAACATGTTTTTCTGATATTTTTCTCCTTTTAATTTCTACATCAGTTTAATTCTTTACATGTTGAGTCTCTTGTCTATAAATCCTCTCTGAGGAGGTCCGTTGTGTGATTTAAGATCTATACAGGGCCTGATCATTATGCTGGTTATAGTGGGGTAGTTAACCCCTGATGGGAGGTACGGACGATTCAGCACTCGTCCTATAAATGAAAAGAACATAAAGGAAGATGGGGGGACTAGAAAAATAAGTCAGGATGAAGACAAAGAAAAATCAATTGAGACGAACCTAAAACAATAGAAAAATAACAAAAAATACATAAAGAAATCATAAAAAATATATGACATTGAGATATAACAAAAGTAAAGTTCTACAGAAATAATAAAACACAAAGATTTGAAGAATAAAAAAAGCAAATACAATAAAATCTATAAAGACTGTTTTAACTTTTTCAAAAAGCACTGGTAAAAACCAGGATAAAACACTTCTAATAAAACACTAAAGAGGTCCTTGTTTTATGTAACAGTGAAATAATCCTGATCAGAACTGATGTGATCTCAGTCTTGTTAATGTAGAGTTGAAACCAGGATAAGGTATTCTCACAAAAATGGATTAAAAAGTGAATTCTAAACTGTATTTTTGTTGTAGTATTACTCTTTTGTTGTAGTATTACTCTTTGTATTTGTCATGTTCTGCTCTGATTTTAAGCTTCTGTTTTACTGAATTGGTCCATAACATGTTATATATGCTGTAGTTCAGACATCTACTGGGTTAAGATGAATATTCTTTATTTTGAAAACTCTGAATGAAAGCAGCTACTCGAGTAAATTTGTGGAACTTGATTAAAGGAATAATTGCATAATGATGTTTGTCTTCCTGATTTAACCATGTTTTCTCCTGCCTTCCTCTGTCAAGCCTGAAGCCTCCAATGATTGGAATATTCAGCTGGATTAGGAGAAGGAACGTGTTTTATTTTGACAGTCTGTACAGCTTAGTTTTATTTTTCTAAATAAAACATATCTGTCATGACGGAACCAGATCAGTGTGCTATCATGATCAAATGTAAAAATACAAATACACAGAATATTATCACCATGATATTCAAAACCAATAATCAAACAGAACAAGGCAAAAATATCAGACCATGACTCCACTCTTCATTGTGCGTCTGCAGGTAGGCTGGTCGCTTCTTTTGGGCTTGTTTTCTCAATCTTCTTTGCTTGTTTCTCTCTCAAGATCTGGCAACCCTGATGCAGGCATGTTCCAGTATGTCGAAAAGTGGCGTTGGTGAACAAACATCAAATGTCATGCAAATCTAATAAACGTTACAAACCAGGATGACATCATCAGGGTATAAAGAGCACTAGAGCTACCAGGACTGTGTCATCACATTGAAACATCAGTGAACAGAGGAGAGGAGAATCAGGACTCTGCAAGCACTTGTATGTAATTAGGTTTTATGGTGTTGTATTTTATGTTAAAGATATTCAAAAATAGAAAGCTTAACGTGATTACTTTGGTGCTCTACAAAAGCATTATTGCACACAGAAATATCCCGTTTTGCCTTAACTATAAAAGACTGAAGGAGTGAGGAGCAATTTGGGAGCTGAAAGAGATGACTCTTATTGGGGAGTTGAGCCAAATGGTCCAGATCCCAGAAAAGAGTCGTAATTCTCATCACTAGCAATAAATTTGGGAAATCTGCTTCCAAATACTGCTGATAAAACAGTCTGCTTATGATGCTGACTTCAGGATTGAAAGTTACCTCAATTATTTCAACAAAACTAGCCTGTTAGTCAAAGTTGTCATTTTAGACAGCAGGATTAAATGTGCAGATGCCATAGACCTAGCTTTACAAATCCACGAACAGAAATGTTTCAACAAAATGATTATTCTTGGTATTTTTTAACCTGGAGTTGTGTCTGAAGAGCATTTGTTCTATCCATCACCTTCGTGCTCTGATCTGTGCATGTGTCTGGTTTTCAGTGAGTTCTTTGTCAGCTCACATTTTCCTCGTGCCCTGAATTAGTCTGACATTTCATGCATGAATAATTTCATGACATTTAGTTTAAGGAAATATCATGGTCTGCTGACCTGTCCAGAAGCAACAACAAACACAGATGAATCGGAAAAAACGCTGAATTCTTGCAGAAGGTTTTAAACAGCGTAAATAATGGTTTTCATTTCTTTAATTTTGTATTAAATCATATCTATGCACATTTTTCTATTTCATTAGTCTCAATTAGATGTGGTCAGAAATTACCATAGTAGGTATGATGAGTCTGCTGCTGGATTGCTTCCCTGAAGCATTTTTATGTGATGACTTTTTCTGGTTTATTCATTTTTTGGTCGACAGAAAAATAGAATATGTTGATCTGATGAAGAGGTCTAATGATTGCTTTGAAATTGAAGAGGTAATTGTCTTTTTACAATGGAGCTGGGTTTTTTCCCCCTTATTCAATCAATCCACACCACTGATTGGAAATGTAGCAAAAATACAAAATGCAGATGACAACATAGACTGCCATACAGCCACCCTGACAAGATCTTATTAATAAATGATTACTTGTCTAAACGATTTACCCATGTATGGTCATAGACAAACATTCATGTAGCTAGAAGTAGGGCTGGGTACTGTTAAAGGCATACTTTGCAATGTTTTCATATTTTAAAATCTTTTCCTTGAGCTAGTATGTGCTAATATGACCCTTTACAGGGTTAATGAAAAGTCACTTAACCCCATCTGGTGCTTAGATCCAGAATACCACGATTGCAAGACCTCATTCTCCGGTCTGGTGCCCTGAAGTCTCACAAAGCCATGAACCTCACGAGGGTTAGGCTAACCCAAAGTGGCTAGTTGTTATGCTAGCGCAGGAGTGTTTTTAGCTCATAATTCCTGTTTTTTGTCAATCTCTCCCTGCTTGAACACAGCTGATTTCTTTGAATGAGTGATGAACCGCTCCAGTAGAAAGCAATGAAGGCTGAGGAGACATTTCAACAGTTAGATTTAGGCGTTTCGGAGCAGAAACAATGGTGTTAACGTTTTTAGTAGTGATTTAAAACTGACACCAGGGGGAGCCAAAACAATCAAAACTGCATAGTATCTCTTTAAATATTTTTCGATTCCACCACTTTAACCATACCTGGTTTTCAATACCGGTACCTTAATGATACTATTTTCAGTACCTACATGTATAATTCTTAGAGAAAATAACAAAGTACTAAAAGTTTTTTAAAATTAAACCAAAAACATTGTTGCATATGCTGCATTTGTCTCTGTTCCCGTATACCTTTCCAAAATGCAGCCAAATTTAAGATTTCTTCTGCATTTTTAAGCCGGAAGTTTGCAGGCACTGTTGCCTCGCAGCAAGGAGATCGTGGGTTCGCGTCCCGGCTCTGCGGCCTCTCTGCGTGGAGTTTGCATGTTCTCCCCGTGCGTGGGTTTCCTCCGGGTACTCCGGTTTCCTCCCACAGTCCAAAGACATGACTGTCAGGCTAATTGGGCTGGTAAATTGTCCTTAGGTGTGAGTGGGTGTGTGGTTGTTTGTCTCGTTCGTCTCTGTGTGGCCCTGCGATGGACTGGCGACCCGTCCAGGGTGTCCCCCGCCTCTCGCCCCTTGACCGCTGGAGATAGGCACCAGCACCCCCCGCGACCCTCTGTGGAGGACTAAGCGGCTACAGAAAATGGATGGATGGAACTGTTGTGGAGAGGAGAGGAGATGAGAGAGGAGGGGGGGGGGATTAAAGAAGGATAAAACTCACTTTGGTGGGACTTAAGTTTAAATAAAGATAATAATAATAACAATAATATAGAATATTATGGGATTTAGTTATGGGGAAATGATTTCAGCAGCTTGATGTTTTAAATGGACACATAATAAATTTGATTTGAATAGTTAACTTGCAAGTACATCTGTTTGATCCTAAAAGGTGTATATATATATATTTGTAATAAATATGCACCCAAAAAATGTCTTATTATCATAACACTACATGTTTGTAACAAAAAATAACAACACAACATCTAATTTGCTAAAACTAAAATATAGTTTAGGTAACTTTTTTGGGGCCAAATGTTTTATCACATAACTTTTTCAAAGTGAGACTCTGTGGATGTTCAAATTAAATTTGAACTGTTCTTTAAATTACCTCAGTTTAAAGAAACAGAGTAGTTCTGATCAGACTGATGAGTTAATTGCTGGTTGCAAAGAGGAAAAAGATGAAATAGGATTGTTACAACCCCCCTGAGTGTCTAGGAGCAAGTTGGGAATCTAACACAAAAAGTGCACAGAAGCAAGGGGTCAAGTATAACAACATGATTTTTTTCCCGGAACCAGCAGGACGAGGCATTGCAAAAATAAAGGATTCTTAAACTAAAAACACTCTTCAACTAAAGGAGGGGAGACTGACTAATTAAACACAAAAACACTGGGGAAATAACTCCCAGGGACTTCCTAAAACGAACCTAAACTAACTAAGGACACTCTTAAACCACTGAAAACCACTGAAAATACCACTGAAAACCACTGAGAGAACACATCCAAAAGGGGACATCAGCACAGATCTGAGCCCCCGATCATCTGACAGCCTCTGACTTTTAAAACTGCGCTGATGGCCGTCTCCTCAGAATGCTGCTGTCCATGGTGCTGAGCAGGAGGGGTATGAATCAGCGCTGGAGCCAGCCTGCACAGTCACTGTCCAAGGTGCTGAACAACCAGAGGCAGGAGACAGCGAGGCAGCCGGCGCAATCTGGGGCGCCCCTCCTCCGCCATATTACGGGCATAACAAGGATTGCTCCATCCAAAAACAACTCATCTTAAAGATTTGGTGTGAGTTCATGCAAATATTTTTATTAAATCTTTACACAGCAGAAACATTTGCAGTGCATAGTTATTTTGGTAAAAGTATGGTTATATTTCTGCAGGCAGTGCCTCAGGCTGCACCAGAGGTGTTCCAGCTAGCTGCTACCGCTACTTACAAATTGTTGGGGTTCATGGGTTGAGGAGCTCTCTCTCTCTTTCATTTCTTTTTCTTCTCTTTTCCTTGCTGCAGGTGTTCAGAGCGGCTGCCCTGCTCTCTCCACACCCATTAACAAAACCTCTTGCACTGAGTTGCCATCCACTAATTAATCCATGGAGTATATCGCTGTCATCTTCAACTCTGATGACCTTGGAGGTATCATCTCTTGAAGGTCCTGCAAGTTCTCTGTCGTAAACAAACAAACAAACAAACAAACAACAGTCATCCTTGAACTGCGCCTCTCTTACAAACAAACTGCCACAACTCTCGGACTCAGCCCCACCTGCTCTCCACCAACACCCCCCTGCTTTACCTCTTGAACTCACCTAGACCTCATTCCTTTCTTTTAGCTCCTTTGATCTGCTCCTCGGTTCCCCAGATCCCTCTTCGTCCTCCTCAAAAACCTGCAAAAGAAACAACTTTCAGTAGAAATAATGTCATTCATAAATATTGCATTTTAATCTCTGCTGGAGCTCAAACTAACTTCACTCTCCTCTGACCCCAGATCTCACCTGTCATCTACAGTTTTTTCTGACCTTTCAGGTTTGGGTTCAGCAGTTTTTTTGAGTCTGGGGTCCTTACATCCTAATAAATAACCATTTAATTTAAAGGGAATGGATGTGAACAGCAGCAGCCCATGCTGAACTTATGTTTATGTATTTAGCAGACGCTTTTATCCAAAGCGACTTACAAAGGATATTGTAACCAAGAAGTTACTTTGAGACTGACAAACAACTAACCCTGACATTAAAGGCATACTCAGTAGCCAGGTAAACAATGTAACTTTTAACGTTTTTTTTTTAAAACCTCTTAACAACGTTCCAACATAGTATAGCCATAAATATATTGCGGAGATAAAAAAAACCCCAAAAGAAATTAATAAAATAGTTGTCCCACAGTTCTCTAAAAACTTCAGCCCAATCCAGCTGTCTGTCTGCCGCATTTCCGCACTGCTTGGAATCACCAATAATCCGCCCAGACACATTTTCCGTCTGAACATCCCGGAAGTGAAAGGAGGACAGAATTAGCTGGTGGTCAGTGCTTTCATTTTAAGATAAAAATACCAGAGTCCCCCCAAAAAAACACCTTTTCAGCTAGCAGAAAACTAAAAACGTTTGGAGGTGAAAAGAGGAAAAGCTGGAGGAACATTTCTGTGGCTGAAGTTAGACTCTGCATTGTTATCATTGCAAAACGGGGTCCCATGTCCGCGGGAGGCTGGCGTTACAGATTATACCCGACGGGAGGGGTGACTGCTGTGAGTCGTGTTTCTGTAAACTAGCTAGCGAGACCTAGCTTGTTTACCTGGCTACTGAGTATGGCTTTAACACTAAACAAACTACTTAGATGGTCTAACACTAGTCTCTAAGGTGATCGTGAGGGAAAAAAGAACACAGGATAGAGTGAATGAAAAGAGTACAGAGAAGTAGGGAAGGTAGGTGCTAGTCTAGAAGGTGTTCTCTGAAGAGCTGGGTCTTTAGGAGTTTCTTGAAGATGGACAGGGACGCCCTGCTCTGGTAGATCAGACACATGAAGAGTCTGGACTGTCCCGAGCGTGGTGTAGGAACCGCTAGCCGACAGTCCTTTGAGTGACTGAGCCGTGACGTAAGCTTGACCCCTCTCAGCTGAGTTGTTGACAGGTTTCATCTCTCTAACCCCTACAGTGCAGTTCCAGGCAGTTTCACAAAACTAACACCTGGAGACATGTGACCAAAATGCTGCATTTTGGAAAGGTAAATGGGCACAGAGCACATTGTTGGGAGCGTGTTTGGATAATCAGTGATGAGGACACAAACAGGAAACTGAATAAAGGGTACGGTCAGGGAGCTCATGTGACCTTGGCTCCTTTTGAGACAACAATGGCCCAATTAGTGCCCTCAGTGGCCCTGTCAGTGTGAGATACTGGTTATGACATAAAAGCCTGATACTTCCAACCCAAGTTTCAGAGCTAAAGAAGACACTTGGATGAGAGGTGAAACATTTGCAAAACACAAGACAAATCTTATTTTAACACTTAAAGCGGCACTCTGGAGGATTTCATCAGGAGAGCAGCTTTTGAATCTAGTGTCCAAAGGCTCCTCCTCAAAACATCTCGACACGCGCGTCCGGTCGCGCGTGCACGCGGCGCATATACTTCGGACATGAACTGTACCGCTCAATGTGTAGGGTTTAATCACTCACAGTTTACAATCTTATTCCAACAATACTACGAGGGTCTGAAGAGCCCTCTCTGTCCCTGCTGCTTCTGATATTAACTCTGTTAGCAGAGAGCTGCTGCTGGACTCTGAAGCTGAACTTGACTCGGCCCTGGATGAACTTTCTGACCAAAATAAACGCATAATCCTGTCAAGCCTTGCCATTCTGTGAGGTGAAAGGTTTAAAAATAAAAATAAACCCGTCTTTAGCTGGGGAATGGGTAGGTTTTTAGTAGAAATGAGCCGTGAGTCCTCAGTGAACGGCTGAGACGGCAGAGAAACACACAGAGCGTCCTGTACGACAGCGCCCCCTACTGGTACAGGTTTGGTCGATGCGCGTGCATGTTCAGACAATGCAGAAATTTGAATTTCATTGGCTGAAAAATGTCGGCGGCAAGAAATAATGGAAAGGGGTCTCTGGGAGGAAGGAGGGTCTTCATCAGAATGACAGATGTTGTGGAACTCAACCCATAGATCATAGTTTAGACCTGAAATATCATTTAAAACATTTAGAAAACTTTGATACAGAGAAAAATGCTCCAGAGTGCCGCTTTAAAATAACCACAGATTTCTATATAAATAAACCTGGTGGTGTAAAAATTAATGCATTAACATTTAAAGTGGAACGGCTGTAAAATGTAAAGATTAGGGTTTTATTCTTAATAGATTTGAGTATTTATTTGATAAAGTATTTGGGGTGAGTAGGACATCATAAACAGAAATTAGTTGTTCAAAAGCACCAATGCAAAATATTAAACAAACATGAATAAGCACAACACATTCAGGACATCAATGTCCTGATAGAGCGAGATAAAGTCTCACAGTTAACACAACAGACTAGCCATTAGCTTAT
This sequence comes from Callopanchax toddi, assembly GCA_006937965.1. NCBI lineage: Eukaryota > Metazoa > Chordata > Actinopteri > Cyprinodontiformes > Nothobranchiidae > Callopanchax > Callopanchax toddi. Next base: position 1,297,867 of record SSNR01000113.1, read on the forward strand.
CAATCTGGTCAGAACTAATGTGTTTCTTAAAACTGAGGCTGTTCAAATAACCTTTTACAACAGGTAAGATATCAGTTATTCATACCTGTTTCACTTCAAAAGTTCTGAACTTTTCCTTAAGAAAAAAAAACATGTTCCAAGAATTATTCCCAACTTTTTATATTTACACATTCATGAAAAATGGGCTTTAAATTTGTCTTAGTCACACGCATCTACCTGGTGATTACAGTGTACGCGCACTAAAGTGTTTAGAAGTGAAATGAAGTCTTTAAGGACCCTCAGCTTATATTTAAATTCTTGTATAGTTCTTATGCAACGCCTCTCCCTCAAGTGTAATCCACAGAGGAAAGCACTTGTTATTGTGCTTTATGAGAGTTTATGTTATGTAATGTACTCTCTGCAACCAGTGATGTCTGTGGTTATAGCTTTAAAGTTTGCTCAAATGACAGAAGATGGCAATTAAGAACCCCATTTACCAGCCAAGTGAGTAGGGTCATAAGAGGAGAGTGGGCCCGTCATGTGTACCAGAGCCCTGGGGGAGTTTTAGTGGTTTATTGGCAGAGCACTAAGGGAACATGGTGTCAGAGGATAAACAGGATGAGAGAGGTTGATGCAGAGCACACCCTGGATTTTCTCTTCTCCTCTTGATGATTTTGTAGTCACTAAATGTCTCAGACACCAGAGGTTAAGGTGGCAATTAAAAAGTGTCAAGGAAGTTTCCTGTGTGTTAATACACGCCTCCCTCTAACCTCTCTCCATCACTCGATATCGGATGAGAGCTGGCCTCTTTGTATAACTCACTTCATTAATGCTAATTTGGAGGTATGGCTTCCATCTCTTCCTCCCAGCATCCCTTAGATGATAAGATCGTTTTGTACCCCCCCCCCCTCCCTATTTTGTTTTGTAGATTCAGAATTTGTAGATTTACAAGTGAAGGATTAGTAATAATCTAAGGAATCAATTAAGTCGACACAGACAGAACTCGCCCGGATAAATAATAAAATAAAGCTGCTTTGAAGCAAATTTAAAAGAAAACAATTCTTCTAAAAATCGGCTATTTATTTGTTCTCTTTATCAAAGAGAATAATTGTCTCCAAGCATTATTTCTGCTTCTTCAAAACTCACTGAGCATATAAACTTGCAGCGCTGATCTTCTAACAATTTCACAATTTTCAAAGCGGTCCCCACAAATGAATAATTCACAAAAGACGTTGTCATTGTTTATAGAGTGCATGTCCAACTGGGAGAATAAATTCCTTTAAATGCAAATGTTAGGCGCTGTTGGAAATAAAAATGAAGTTTTGTTGTTTGGAAAGAGGTTTTTTTTAAATGACATAATCCAGTTGACAGGTTTTCTTGTCATCATCAGGAACAACTTGCAGCTTGTGAATTTGTCAAACAGTTGAGCAAAAAAAAAAAGTCAAGTTCTTGGCAGCTCAAAAAATATTCTGTTTTTTCTCCATGAAGTTCATTTTTATTGTTCACCACAATTTAAATGAACAAATTTGGATAATAAAAAAAAATACTAACATTGTTGGCTTAAACCAGTGAGTTGAAAACAGACAAAAATGCAAAATAAAAAAAATGCAAACTTTCAGTAAGAATTATGCTAATTTGGCATAACAATGTTTTTGTTCCTTAAGACTTCAACTATATTGTGATATTCCCATGTGTGTGATTTGTGAAAAAAGCAGAGTGGGGCATTTTTTATTCTATAGCTGGAGAGCTCCGGTCCATGGTGCAGCGTGAGGTCTTCAGACCTAATACCGGCTCCATCTGGACCGCACAGGGTTGCATGTTGTAGCCCGTGCGTCAGATCTGAACCCCGGGAGCACCCCTTCCCTCTGGACCAGAGACCCCACGCTGCACCCCTGACCACAGAGCAAGTCATTCATGTCAATCAAAAACTGTGTTACTCTTTAGGTGTGGAGGGGAGATAAAGGTACCTGTCCCCCTGGGATGATAAATTAATGAACAGTGGGCGGGATGTCAAAAGCAGAGGGGTAACCCTCTGGTGACAACAACAATGGCAATGACAAAATACAAGAAAAACACTCGATCAGCAGAAGAGACCAAATGATGTCCAAATGGCACTGGAAGTTAGTAGAAAAAAATTACATATAATAAAATCAAATGAAATTTGTTTTACAACTACTAATAGTTTCATCTTAAAAACAGTGACTTTTAACATTTTAGTTTGTTCAAAAACGACTGTATTTCTAAAATGGGGTTCTGTAGCGGTCAGTATCTCATCTGCAGAAGACAAATCTGAGAATTGGGAGTAAAACTCATAGGAGTCAAGCTAAAGGCTAATCAGAGAGCGAGAAATCATCTACATTTCAAACAATTCCATAGCAGTTTGAGCAAACTGTTTTAAACTTTAAGCTGTATTATTTAACACATATGTATAAAGTCATCTCTGGTTGGTGACACTGAAGGCTGGTAGAGTTGTGTAGCCTCACCAAATAGGCTACATCCTCTGACCACATGTAGTGTGTATAAAAGCTAATGTTTTATTACTCACCTTCTGCTAAGTTATCCAGTATTACCTAGGGTTTAGACGAGAGCCTGTGTGCTCTGGAGACCTGGGTTTAAACAACTGTTTGTGATAAAAGCAGGATTATCTAGATTCTTTTAGTTGCAGGGAGTCATTTACATACCTGTTATTTGACGAATGGAAGCTGAGTCATGAATAAATATATTCAATATTTATTATAAAAGCTGACGAACATTTGTAAACAGATTAGCATTTGAGGTAGCAATTTGGTTAGCATTCACTAAGTGGTAGATGTTCTAAAATTGATCTTCTGAGTTTAGAACCTGAGTCTTGTGGTGATATTAAGACTAGGGAGTTAGCTTAAGGGGTTTAGTTATCAGGGATGAACTGGAGAGGTTACTTTGATGAGTAGCCTAGTAGTAGAGGGTTAGCTTTATCAAAGTAGCCTAACTTTACCAGATCATGGATCACTACCGAACCTCGCTCCTGGATCACGTCCGGCTGGTGGAGTTCGACGAGGAAGCGGAGATTCCCCCTCGGTCGATCTGGGGCCCTGACAGGTAGATAGACCCACCTGGGCAGGTGGAGAGCGTCCGTGGATACGACCTCAGTGAGACCCATGGCTGGTGAGTTGATGGATGGCTGTCTTCCCCATTCTGGTAGAGATAGAGAGGCAGGTGGATGTTTCCTGCTCTCAGGGGTAAGAAGCTTTCTTCGACCGCTACGGGACTTGACCCGTTACGGGGGCAGTCGGCATCGATAACCCACTGTGTAGCAAGTTGACAGCGGGGTGTTTTCTCCTCCGAGGCTGGTGGTCAACTCTACTCTGTCACCAGTAGAACCAGAGGAAATCCCACTCAGTCCTCAGGTGCCCCGAGCTGAACTCGTTCTGCCCCCCGCAGAACCTGACTGCCCTACGGCACCTCACACTGAGCCTCCTCCTACTGGACCTCAAGGTAAACCTCCTCTTCCCCCGGAAGTGCAGGTTAAGACTCCTCTGTCACAGACAGAACTCACTAATCTTCTTTGCAGTCCGCCTGCAATTAAGAACAGACTCAAGGCCACCTTCTCAGGTGTGACCTCTTCTCACACACCCCTGGTGGTTCCTCCAAAGGGACCTCAACCATTCTTTCATCCTTCATCATTCAGTCTCCGCCTCCCGAGCGTTCGATACGTCGGCCCAGCGATGCTTTTGATGTTAACGGTGTGTGCAGTCGTCGCCTCCGACGCGACTACTTTGTCTCCCAGACTCACCTTTGACCCTGGTCCTATAAAAACGATCTTTCTCAAAGATCAGTCTTACCCGGTTATGACAATCTCTAACCTATGGAGAACTAACAACGACCTCATCCTCCACGCAAAGGGGGGTGACGTTTCTTTAAGACTCTTTTTCACTCCAACTAATGAGTCTCTGTGTTCTCTGACTCCTAACACCAGCTGTCTCCCTTTTCTGTTTGAACGGCGTGAATGTGTCTCCACGTTTTTGCCTCCTTAAAACATGTGTTATTAACCATGTGTTATTAACCATGTGTTACTAACCATGTGTTATTAACCATGTGTTACTAACCATGTGTTATTAACCATGTGTTTTATTGATAAACAGACTTGGTCGAGCTGTTGACGTCGCCTGCTGTACTCCAGTCAGCTGTGCATCCATCCTGGTAAACACTAAGCCAGAGTTCCTTTATTTTACAGCCTAATGCTGTATTCATTTAGTAAAATTACTTTATGTTTAAATCAAACTTAATGTTTAATTTACTACTATTTTCACAGTTATTTTATTATTAATTACTGTAAAGGCGAGCCAAGTCAATTTAATTTATTTCCCTCAAATCAAATTTAGGGATATAAAATATACTTTAGGTCATTTAAAACAAAATGTCCTCTAAAACTTTAGATTTCAGATCTAATATGACTGATTTCACTATTTCCAAAACTCAATTTTTGGGTATCAAAAACTCAATCCTTAGTTTACTAAGTTAGTTCCAAAACTTTAAATAGTTTCAACTTAGTTTAAAATATGACGTCATGTCTTTCCAAATTCACTTTAAAAGTGTCACTCCTAGAGTAACCTCATGGGAGTGAAGTCAATCTCTTCAGAGTTTTATACAAAATAATAGAGCTCTTAAATCATTTAAATAGTTTAAATACTTAATTAAATGTAATGGCATGACACATAGCCTTATTTTTAAATTAATTTACTTTTTCTAGTTTATTTTAACCAAATCTGCTTACATTCACACTTGTTGAATGCCCTCCATCAGATTGTGGTTGTTTTGCTGTGCTGTGCCTCTCTTCTGCTCTACTGTCCAGCGACCGGACGTCCAAGGTCCCAACTGGTCTCGTCTGCGACTCATCTGCCGACGCTTTTCTGGGTTGGAGACCTTCATCAACGACGCCCGCTGCTGCCTACTCCTTCACAGACTGCCCCACTCTTCAGTCTCCTGGCATCGTTTGGATCGGTGCCCTCCTCCTGATTCTGTTCTGTTGTGGGATGCTCAAAATTCCTGAAGGTCATCGACACAGGTGCCCCTGTGTCTGGTAAACTCAAACTCTGATTCTCATTTTTGATTGACTCTGTCCGTTGGAAAGGTACCAATAACCTTCCTCCTTTTCGGGTCCTGATGGTCCAAGATGTCCTCTGTCATCGGATTTGGTATTTCAAGGCAACGACCTTCTGCTAGGCGTCCTTGACCTTGAAATAAAGGGGGGATATGTAGCCTCACCAAATAGGCTACATCCTCTGACCTTTGACCTCTGTTGACCATCACAACAATAATCCATCTTCTTCCCAATAACTTGGAATACAATCACTCTTGGATTATGTTTTAACCTGAATCAAAATCTCTACAGGTGTCCTACTGTCCACTTTCAGGTGTCCATCTCCCAGATGACCTTAACTGGACACTAGCTGGTCTAATAAAACACTCTCTGTAAAGAAGTCTCTTCTGTAACACCACAGACTGGTGTTCCAACTGTAATCTCTTGTTTACAGAACATTCTCTTGTAGTGTTCCTGCTCTCAGGGTCATTTACACACTAACACTCAAAGTGTTATAATATGCTTCTCTGCTATGTCATGCATTTCTACCATTATAATGTGAGTGTTTAACGGGCGGAAGTCATATGTGAGTTGGTAAACTCCCTCACAGTTCCTATACCCAATCAGAGCCATTCACAACTCCACTAACGCAGTTCTGATTAGTACACTTAATATCTTCTGATTGGTTGAATTTAAGATAACTCGTCTCAAAACTAATATGCAGTTCCGGGACAATTTAGTTTAGTCTTTGCTACAGTCTTGTCCAGTCCTCATAGAATCTTGCTCTATGCCGAGTCTATGCTGAATCTGAATGCAGTCGGAGCTGCTATGCTGCTATCTTAGCTGAACCTTCATCAGCTTTGAACAAGGCCTTGAGAGACCTGCTTGTGTCTCTCCCTCTGTCTCTCCCTCACCACGGGGACTGATCAGAAATGACTTCAGCATGCCTGCTGAGATGCCTCCCTTGCTGACCGGGACGTATCCACGGACTGCCCGGCGAGGTCCTCGGCGGCCACGCCTTCCAGGACCACCACTCCGAGTCTGGGGACTCCAGCCTCAGCTCGTGGAGAAACCAATGCCTGCCAGATCTAGGAGCGTCCACCTTTCAGTGAGCGAACACCACTTTCTGATCGAGAGGTTTGCTTTGATAAAGCTTAATTCTTCCAAACTAAATTAAGCCAAAACTAAAAACCAAATTCCAACTCAAAATAGCCTAAATTGACTCTTAAAGTCACAACTAGGTTAACTAAATTAACTAACTTCCCTAGTCATTAAAACATATGCTACGGTCCGTTAAAACTCACAATTAAACTATCTTTAACATCCTCAACATGTTTAAGAATATTAATTGTGTTTACATCAAACTTTCAAACTGTCTTATCTGTCTGTGTTCTTAGATTTTTCAAATGAAATGATTGTTCAATCTTTATCTGGTCTCAGTTTCACGTTATTAATAAGGTACTGTATTTCAATTCACTGTACTCTTTCAAAGAACCTAAAGATACCTTCAATAAATATTAGCTATTATCAGGGTTAAATGACAGTTTATCACTTTTCATTATAAACCAGAAATAAGTTAATGTTTATCTGAAGAGGGTGTAGTTAAAATAACTAAGTTATTTCCAAACGCTACATTAGGAATTTCATTTTTTTAAAATATTCTTTACAAAATCAACCTGTTAATCAAACCTAGTATGTCTACTGCAGGTAAGACGTTGATTATTTACAACTACTCCATCTAAACAAAAACTCAAAACTATCCCTTTAAGTTTGCAGAACCCCTTGATAATGATTGGAAATGAAATCAATCAACATAAATGATAGATTTGGTGAGAATTTCTTCCTTCAGCCATCAAATATTTCAGCTCCACCATCCTATAATCTAGACTAGCAGGCTTTCTTCTCCAAAGCATCCCATCAGTCCTCTCTGGGATTTGGGTAAGGCCTCTGAGAGCTAGTCTAAGACTTTGATTTTCTTCAGGGAGAGATCTATTTTCCACCAGCATCTGGTGTGTTTTTGGATCATTATCCCACGTCAAGATTTGTTTCCATTTCTTGGATACTGTGCTGCTTTATTTAAATCTTCATCATGATTGCTTCAATATACTTGTTTAATTCACACCACTTAGAGACACAATCCCAGATGTTGCCATTTTCCTTCAGTAGCACATTATGAACCTGGTGTAATTATTCCCCTGACTTGTTACAAATATGATTTATGAACGTTGGATATGAACTCTGAAAAAAATAAACACATCTAAAGCAGAGCTCTTTTTGTGCGCACTCTTTTGCTAATTTAATCCAAGCTTCCTTTCTCTGATCTTATCGTCGTCCTGTTTTGAAACGACGACGTCCTTTCTCTGAACTCACAGCTTGTGCTTTAGTTATTTTGTAGCAGTTTTCGTCTCCTATACAATGCCTCTAAGGTAAGGACTATTATCCTTATATTCAAATAGAAACCCCTATAAGAGGTACCAAAAACATTTGCTAGTTTGCATCCAAACTCCCAGCAGACATCTTTTATTTTTTCACCCTGCTATATGAACAGCTTCTGGCAATGTTTGATTTGATCTGCTACACAAAATGTCGGAATGTTGTTGAGGGGATGAAGGAGCTTTTGTGAGCAACATCGGGGAAAGAGAGATTTAGCCATACATCTCTGTGAGAAAGATTTTTTTTTACCAATATCAACACTCGCACACTGTGCTTAAGCACATCCATGGATTTCAAAGCCCGACAGCTATTAGAGGCGCTCCTCCGGAATGGCAAACATCGCCGCTCTGCATGAACATCTGTTCATTACACTGAAACTGCTCCATTACCAGCTGCGGAAATTAACTGAAAACTTGTGCCAAAGTGCCACTCAAGCACAGGAAATATAGAGTCTGAATACATTATTTGCAGTTTCAATTATTAATATTACTCACAACTAAAATGAACACACATTGTAGGCATGCAGGCTTAAAGGAGACATTTGACCTTTACTTTGTAAGAGATACCTTTTGGAAAGAACCAGGGAGCAGCCGCAGAATAAGAAAACATTCATGAACGTGTAAATGCGCAGAACCTGGAAGAAATGAGAACATTTAGGGATATTTGTAAACTAACACAAACATAGACACATTACACACAGCTGTCATGTTCAGTTGGACTGATTTGTGTTATTTTGAAGAGTTATTTGGAAATGAAGGAATGAGGAGGCGGTGCCTAAACGGGTGAGGCTACACCCTGGACAGATGCACACCCTCACAGCTTAAAGGTGATATACAGTAGGTCATTTGAAAAACAAATTAGCTCAAAAACTCTTAACAAGGTTCTAACATAGTATAGCTATAAATAAATTGTGGCGATAAAAAAAAACCTAAAGAAATAATAAAGTGGCTCTTTCGCATTTGTCAAAAAAACCTCAGCCAATCACACGTTTCAGCCGAAAGCAACTATTGGACAATCCGGTTGTCCAATTCACATGTGCTGGTGCATTTTGACCATTGTCCAAAAAAGAAAAACACCTTTTCAGTTAACAGAAAACAAAAGACGTTTGGGTGTAGGAAGAGGGAAAAATCTGAGGAAACATCAGCATAGCGTTTTAATGACTGGTGTTTTACATTCTCTAGTTAATGGGGCAATGTGCGGTCTCGTACTTTTGGACTTGATTAGTAATATATTACGTGACAATTCTGTTCAAGTGAACTTAGCGCTGTGGCGTGGACTCGCGTTTCTGGGAAGCGCTGTGGCGGTCCCGTGTGATGAGTGATCTGACGGACTAAAATGGTTTTTAATCAAAATAACAGCGCGAGCGCGACGTGGTGCAGCGCTGATGTCTCCGGTGTATTTCAGCCTTAAAGAGATCTTACTGTAATTGGGCCATGTTCAAGTCTATTGCAAAAGCCATTTTACTTCCGTAAACAGAGCACGTTATGTGTGACGTCTTGTCATCGTCTGCGCATGCGGGCCGCTTTGGGGCCGTGATTCGTTCACACTGGAGACTGTTTGATGTCGCATTTCAGTTGTAGTGTGAACAGCCAGACAAAAAAATCGGATTTGATTAAAAAATCAGATTTGAGCATTAAGGCCTGCAGTGTGAACGTAGCCTTAGCGTCTTCAGTTTACCTAACATGCATGCTTTAGATCAGAAATCTAAAGTTTAGATTATGACAGGAAACTGGAATTCCTGGAGAAATCATTCATTCCTGCTTCTCATAATAGTGATGAATCAAAGTAATGAGTGTGCAAGTTGCTGTGAATGAACCTTTATATCAGTCTGGTCAGAGCTAACCTCCATTTGTATCTCATATTTGTAATATTTGTCTAGTGATTAGTTCATATTTCCTCAGGTTTCCACTTCAGAATATTACTTTACCAGAACAATAACCACAAGAAGTAACTTTAAAGGACATCCTACATGTAGGATAAACTAATTTCCAAAAGACGTTTTCAGAACTGGATGTTACTTTAATCAGAAATGCACTGATGCCATTAAGGGCCTTAGAGGTTAGACTTCTACATTTGCCTAAAAAGCCTAAATTTACTGCTTTTATTGATATTACAAACTACTTTTCCTCCTCTCCTTCTTACTGTCTGGCAGGTCTGACCTTTTGAGATCAGGTTGATCGCATCCTGGCTGTTGTGCATGTTTCTTCCTTCTTTCTTTTTAAAAGGAGAAGTCTTAACTTTTGAATCTGTTTTGTCAGAATTGTCACTTTATCCACTGTCATGTAATAGAAAGGAGCATATCCAGCGTAGCTCTGCTGACCTTAGCTTAGACATCAAGCAACAAAAACAACAAACAAACTTACTTTTAGCATCATTCTGACAAGGCTGAAAGGTTACATTTGGATCATATTATTGTAATGTCAATCAGTGGAAGAGCTGCAGAGTCCTTCCTCCTGTGGGTAATTAAACCACCATAAAGAGAGTGGATGTGTAGAAAAACACATTTTACAGAGCAGTTACATGAACACGTCACATCAGCAACAACCAAAGGTCACTCAGCTGTTTTATGGAACATCACATCCATTTCTGGTTAATTAATTTTATTAGCTTATAGCAGAAAATTCTCTGAGGATGTTTGTGACATTTTGCTGTTTGAAATGTTTTTGTGTTCAGTTTGTTGCACAATATTTCTGGAGGGAACGTTTAGGGAAGTGATCGACGCCAGATTGAGTCATGTAACCATAACGTTTCGTCCTTTATTTTTCCTTCATGATTTTGCACACACAAAAAAAGCTTTTGTGAACGTTTAAATAGGTTTTATTGAGAGATTTATTGATGTTTGTTTTGAGTGGGAGGACAACATTTTATGCTTTAAAAGCAGAAATGATCTTTAGCATGGGTGGATTTGGCACGGATGGAGGTGACGTGTCCCCACCATTACCCAGCGATCTCTGAATTGTTCACACCAATAGTTTGATCCAAGCGTGCAGAAATAGCGCTGCATCCCCACTAATAATACATGCAGCCCAGTGGACCAGGTGCTGTGCTGCTGTGTCGCACCTGGTCCGATCTGCATTTCCTGTTTCAGCGAATGCTCGAACCCAACCCCCCCGTCCGGTCCCAGTCCCCACCAATGTCATGAGCAAACCTATGCCACTGATCGTTAGTAAACTGTAGCTATGACTTGTTCTGCTGAATTTGGAGGAGCTTTTAACTTTTTCTTTTAAAACCATTCACTGAAGAAAGTTCCCTTAAGAAACCCATGTCATGTTTCTGAGACTACAGAAATTCCAATTAAATATTGCCCTTGGACATTAAAATATGAATGCCACAACTTAATGAAAGCTAGTTTCTCAGAAGGAAGATTACATCAACGAAGCATTCGCTTTAGGAGTAAATAAAAAAAAAAAAGGATTTGTCCAATAAAAGTTAACAAATTTTTGACCGTATGAGTATTTTCATGAAGTCATCTGTGTGCCTTTTAGATTCCTAAGTTGAGTATTCCATTTTTAAAAATGTATACATGTTTTGAGGATTTAAATAAAGCAGACTATAATGGCTTTTTATTGTATGTGAGTTCATTCAACATTTAAGACAGTTAAAGCCCTGTCTGGCTGACAGTAAAATCCCAAGAAAATGTGTTTTCCTCAAGGATATTTCAACATCACTGAAATGATTTATGATGCATTAGCCGCTACAGTAGTTATGAACACTCAGGGGTCAGCCCATCACACCAGGAAGTATGCTGCAACAAATGGGAAATGTACTGCAGAAAGCATAAACCATGTCACGAGGAGCTTTAAGGCAATTTACATCCTCCAAACTCAATTAAAAATCAGTAAAGATATGCTTCAGCTGCCTAAAACGTCTCAATAATGAAACCCGTTTTATATTTATAAATAATATTTGACCTTGAGATAAGGGCCTATAATTTTCTGGTATCCATCCTGTTGTTTTAAATACCTGATGAACTCTAGAAGATGAAATGCAAGATCAAAACTGCTTCCTCCAGGCTTGTAAATATTGAATCAAAATATTAAATACTTTTATATTACATACCATAACTATTACTGCATCTAAAGGATAAAGAAAAATTTTGACATTGTGATTATATATAGAGAAAAGGGGGTGGTACCTTGAACCATTATGCATTGTTCCTTGCATTGCATTCTGGGAAATTAGGGCTGCATTTCCCGGCAGTGATAGTAAACAAAAAATCTGCAAGACAATCGGAGTGGCGTTTATTGTGACAAGTTGTCAGAGGGGGGCTTCGTCTTGAATGGAAGAGGCTTTAAAAAGATAAAGTTGTATCTTCAGAGCTTCAAAATAAACCATAAATATCACTTTAATGGCAAAACTCTGGTGAGTAGGTGAATAACTGATTATATTTACATAATTTATATACTTTCAATCATGTTTTTAGCTAAAAATGTGAACCTTTTTACAGTCTGAGTTGATCAGATGTGAGGATATGCTGCTTTGTTGCTCTTGCATTATGCATTTTAGACTGTTAATTAAATCATGCATTATTTAATCAAGGAAATAGACAGATTGATCAAATTGTCAAAGTCATTAGCTGCGCTTCATAATTCACCCTGTTGCCTTTAGTTAACACACATTAAACAGCATTGTCTTTTCCTCCAATGGTGTCAAATCTGCTTTAAAACACATTCACATTTGACTTGAATTCATTTTGTGCTCCACTTATCAGAGTTGGTCCTTGTGTTAACCTTTCCCTATACATACGTGTTTATATTAACCCCCAGAGGACTCTGTGTTAATATGTTTGCCTCAGTGTTTGAATATAATATGATTTAAAAGTTTACGGTTCATATTTCTGCAGGGAAAGAGATCTAACTTTTGACACAAATGCCATTGTGTGAAGTCATTTCTACATGTAGCCATCAGCCTTGCTGTTTGATAGACAGTAACCTTGTGGGCTGTGTGTCTTTATAAGAAGCTAATTAACTAGAATGACAAGATAATTATTTGCTGCTGAACGGACTCGTATAACATTTTTTTAATAGATTCAGTTATACAGGAGGGTGAAAAAGCACATTATCCAATCAAGCCACATCACTCTGAATCTCCTCTGCCGCCAGGCGTCTGACTGATTATTGTGCTCTCCTTTGTTTGGTTGTTTGCATGTTTCTTTTTAATAATTCACTTGATAAACTTAATGGTTTGGAGACTTTTATGGTAGATTGGGTATTTAGTAAATTAGCTGCTGTATGTCTGTTTCTCCATCTCAAGTCAGAGATCTAATATTTTAAATGAAAGGGATCAAAGTCACAATTTGCTCAGTGACCAAGGTTATCTAGTTTAACCCTCATTCATCATTATGGATATTTTTGTCCATTTGGTGAATTTCTTCCTCTTTGTCTGATTATATTATTGGCTATATTAGGGCAAATAGCACAATTTTTTAAATAACAAAAGCTCTATACATTTCAAATACTCATCTTTGATTTTTTTCAATAAATCAAAAGAACACTGAAAATATTATGACCCTCTTGTGTTATTAAAATAAATGCAAACATTTCCAATAAAATGCTATATTTATTTCACAAACTTGCATTATTTTCAGCTCCTTTTGCAAAAAGCTTTTTAAAAAACCTCCAGCCCTGCTATAAACAGCCAAGCATTCAATCATTCTGTGGGTTTTAATCCTTAAAATGTCAGTTTGATGTCCTAATATTCTACTTATTTTTGAAAAAAAGACAACAAAAAGTTTTTTTAAACAACATTTTTTGGGTGACTAAAGATCATTTTATTGTACTAGATTGGTAACCAAATTGCCAGCATATCTTTGATCCATTATTGGTTTTTGCACAGCATCAGTTTTTAAATTTACTACCCTCTTGAGTCATTAAAAACAAAAAGGTCAACTTAAAAAAAAAACTGCTAAAAATTTTACAAATTTTTTTAGGGGGCAGGTGAAAATGAAAAAAAAAACATTACAAAAATCAATATTTTCTATAAAACTATTCTTGATATGTCAGGAGTTGATTAAATTGATGCTTCACTAAAACTAATAATGCATCAACGTTAATATTTTGGGTATGTCTTGACATATAAAGAGCTTATTTTTACAAAACCCCCAGCTACACAAGTTTCATAAACATAATGGTTTTTGCATAAATGACAAGGATATTAAGTAGTCCGATTGGCATTTAACTGATCAAAATCCTCAAAATGATTAAAGTTTTTGCAGTTTTGAGCAGGACTGAAGTTGTTCAACAAATTTGTCTAGAAAAACTAATAAAAAAATAATCTGTCAAGTTTTAATAGCATATTTTGGAAGAGGACATTTTAATGACACAAGAGGGTAATAAATTAAACTGATGCCTGGTGGTTAAATAAAACCATGTGCAGGCTTTAATTAAATTAGGAGCAGTGTCAAACTCTAAGTGGTCTGGATGAGCAGTCTGCATATTTTGGACTTTTGAAAGTTTGTATTTTATTAAGTTTTCATGTCTTTGCAAAGCAGCCAAATCCTTGTGAGATTTACAAACTCACAATAGAGAAAGTTTTTCTGGTAGACAATTTGGGAAGTCACTGAAAAATGCATGAAAAGGCGAGGCCCCTTCAATAAATACTTAGCAGGTGATTGGCTGAACCATTAGCATCTATATTGACCAATTTTCGACCAGTCTCTGTGGGAGTCTGCTGGAATATTTTCTACAGAATATAAAGAACCTAAAAGCACAGTTAGCTATTATTGAACAAAATATTTTCATAGTAGAGGTTTCCCTTCTACAAAATTAAACTGTATTAACTGTTGTAGAACTGCTGCTATTTCAGATTGGCTCCTTTAATTTACTTGAACTTTGTTTTGCACATCTCTAAGCACATTTAATAAAAAAAATTGTTTTGTCTGCATAGTAAAAAATGCCTTTCTACCGCAGACCAAAAACATGCATACTAGGTTAATTGGCATCTCTAAAATGTCAGAATGTGAATGTTTGTCTTGTTAGTCTGGTGACATCCTGGACAGGTCTATGGACTATGTCTAGGTCTATGGTGACAGTATCTCACTGGTCTGTTACTGTTGGCAACAAATCATAACTAAACTTCATGTGGGAATTTCTAAAATGTCTTGAAATGTTCATCAAGGTTCTTCACTTCCTCACATTAGTCGTAGGGATTTGTTCTCATGTTGCTGCATTTTTTAACTTTATCAACACGTGTGCAAAACAAAATTTCTTCAGACTAGTAACAATAATCTCAGGAACCTTTCTTAATTTATTTTCTAGGTCAGAAATAGGAGAGTCAAGGCTACTTCACGCTGACTGCAGCTGCAGTGCGGACTCTGCAAGGATGAAAAAACGTTGAGTCCAATCAGAGCCTTCACACCGGCTCCGGTGTGGCTGCAGAGCAAAGTTAACTTTCTGCAACAAGTCTATTTTTGCATGCATGCGGATCTTCATCAAGTTAAAAACATTACGTGCACCAGATAGGAAGAGAGATGCTAGCGGGCAAGGTGCATCCCATATTTTTCAAAATAACACCTTTGCTAAAGTTAACACGATTTAGACAAAAAAAACGTAAGATTTAATTAAGCATTGCATTAAACTATATAAAAATGAAGTGTGCTTAACCATTGTAGAACAAGGCATGTGAATAAGTAATCCTCAACAAAAGTACTAGCTGTTTTTACACATTATCGCATGAACCACCGAGATTTGGTGCTTCAAGGCAAAGTATTGGAGACGTTCCACAAGAAAACAGCAGTCGTGTGGGGTAGATTTCTTGCAACATTTCAACCGCATTGCATCCTGTGTGCGATCCCTGGGAGAGCAAAAAAATTGCACATAAAATGAGCTTAAAATGCAAACAGTGAAAGACACTTGTGACTAAATTGCATCAAAACAATTAGCATAATTTATTAACAGTTTTGACAGATGCAAATGTGTCCTTCCATTAAAATTTTTACATCCCAGTGAGATTGATTTAAGATCTTTTTGAAATTGTCCTTTAAATTGAAACGCAACATAAATTTAGATAAAGTTGCAAAAATCGGACCTATTATTTCACATTTTAATATGGAAATAAAGTGACTTTCATACTGTTCATTCCAAAGATGACAACAAAAAGAGGATTTTCAGCAAAGAATGATACAAAAAGGAAGACAGGGTGAATAAATGGGAAAGAAAGAAGAGAGTAGACTGCAGAGACAAACAAAAGCACATCTGAGAGATCTGATGAGGACATGAAAGATGGAAAAGTGGGGGAGGAAAAAAGTTTGAGAGCGGAAGATGAGCATGAAGCAGAAAATATCAAAAATGGCAGAAACAGTGGGTGATGAAGAGATAAATGAAGACAGGGTGACAGATTATCCTCCTACAGTACAGCATGGTATGTTTTTTCCAACATCCTCATAAATTTGAATTGTAGCAAAGATCATTTTAATGCCTAAAAGCATTGTCATTTTTATAGTCTATATTTTTGATAAACATGTCAAGAAACACATGCAAATAGTTTTAGTTTATCTAAGATAACTATTAGGTAAAACTAATGAACAGTCTATTTGGGGAAAAATGTAGAAGAATATTTGGCTTGAATATTTGAATCAGATTTATTGTTGTCATGTTTGATGTGCAGCCGAACAAATTTTGCAGAGTCTGTGATCCAAAATAAAAGCAGACTATGGAAAAACTTCCCTTTTAATCATGCCCTATGACTTGTGATTTGGTGACTTGAAATGCTCTTTTTTTCTAAGGTTTGAGGCTGGAACCTCTAACAGAGGGTTGAATCCACTCTAGCTAATGACAGCAAAATAAAGGAGGAGGTAAAAAAAAATTAGAAATTATTACAACCACCTTTGACCTATCTTCAAACTGCATTACACAAAATGGAACAACAAAAAGTTCTGACAGAAAAAAATAGTTTTCACTCTCCTGCATAGATTTTATCTACAGCATGCTGTAGATAAAATTCAACCCTAACACATATAACTAACTATAAGTTAACTGGCTGAGG
Source organism: Callopanchax toddi (assembly GCA_006937965.1). NCBI lineage: Eukaryota > Metazoa > Chordata > Actinopteri > Cyprinodontiformes > Nothobranchiidae > Callopanchax > Callopanchax toddi. The sequence continues at coordinate 1,314,320 of SSNR01000113.1, forward strand.
TTTGCTGACCTTCTTTTTATGCACAGCTCTCTTGATTCTTATCAGGTGGAGGTTTGGACTTTTCCTGGAAAATTGCAGAACCTTGACCGTTTGTTAGTTCTCCCGTTCTGTTGTGAATGTATTGCCGTGTTGTGGAGCGTTGCTCTGTGTCATGACCTCATTCAACCAGTCTTTAGATGTCAGACGGATGACCACACATTTGACTTTTACACTTTAGGATTCAGAGATGTTCATGGTCAAATCAATAGCTGCAAAGTGTCCATAACTTCAAAAAATGACCAAATCATCACCCATCCACCACTATGCCTTGACCATCATGAGATCCTTCTTTCTCCTATATGCTTTCTAGGATTGTCATCATATATGGACAATTTTTTTTCAGTTCCTGCAAAAACATATAAACAATCAACATAAATGTAGCAAAAAATTTAAGCAAAAACACTTTTTTGTCCCAACAAGCCTTCTGATTCACTCTCCACGCTGTAAGGATGTAAGTCATCCTCAAATAAGCATTTATCTAAGTATCTAGCGATGGTTTATCCCCTTGCGTGTGCTATCCTACATTCAGTAAGTGCTGTAGCGTGAAATGCAAGCAGGCAAGGGGTACTTCCATCTTATACCTCTTCATCTGACATCAAGGATAATGGCCTCTGTCAGCCTTTTAAAGCTTGGGCCAGCAACCTCTCTGTCACATCCTACACCAGCCCGAGTTTTCATAACCTTGTCACTTTTATTGCTGCATAAATTGGTGTAAGGTCAGCAGTATCCTGGCAGTGTGAATAGTAACAGGGCATGAGGTTAATTAAAAAGATGTACGTATGAACCTTTTACACCCCGAATCCAAAAGCATCACTATCACCGCACGGGAAAACGTAGAAAAACACACACCCCATTGTCAGCCAGAGAACAAAATTGATTGTGAAAGCGTCAATGCGCACCAATGCCCAGTATTGAACATTAAACCCAGTGCAGCATGCAGTGGAGCCATGAGCAATGTGTGCTCCCTCTTTCCCAGCAGTTTTGTCTGCCACTACAAGTTATGCTCACCTTCCAGTAATGGTTCCTCCAGGCTTGAAATTAGCACAATTTACCCCACTTCTGTGGCACGTATTGGTGTTGAAAGCCAACTGGTTGCACCACTCCTCACTCCTGATGAGCCCATGCGACAGAGCAAGCAAAGGACATAAGGGAATATAAAAGTTGTCAGCTTACATGACCAAGTAGTGTTGTGTGAAATGACTTTAGCCCAACATTGTTAATGCTGAGCGGGTTGCCTCCGCCATGCTCGATAAAGGCAAATAAAAGGCCAGATAAAGCTCTGATGGAATGTGTGTGTGTTTGGTTGCAGGGGTATAAAGTTTGCTATCTAATCCTAGGCCTCTAATTGGCTAGTGTTTAGCAAAACAGACACCCTAAGCTCATTTACCCTTGAAGACTTTTAACTTCATCGTCACAATCTGTAAGAACATTTCATCAATTTGTTTAGTAATACCTGTACCCTTGCACAAAATCTTAATATCATTACACACAATATGCTATATCTGAGCGACTTTATTTGGTAGGGTTGTTTCGCAAGTGCCAATATGTGAAAATAAATGCAAAGGTTTTTTTTTTTTACAGCAAATTTTCCAACCTTACAAATCATATCTCTTTGTGAGAGTCAGAAAAACACAGCACTTGTGCATAAAGAACTGGAAGTGCAGGTACAACCATAAAATCCATTTTTGTTATCTGCTTATAAATGTATTTTTAATGAGTTGCTTTTTTAATTTCCCTGTCTTGCAGAATTTGTTGTTTGTCCTTGACCGAAGTAACTCATAACCTAAAAAGAACATATTTATCTATTGTAAGCTCTGAGGTCACATCCAATAACATTTTATATCTAACAGGTATTTTATGCATCACTATATTAGTATTGTTGCCTTGTTGTTGGTTTTTAATTAGATCTATTTTGTTATTCTGGGACAAATGGTCAAGAATATCCTCAAATATTTACCCACTGTCTCCAGTAAACATCTGCTAAAGAGCAAAATTAAGAACATATTAAATATTTAGGAGAACAGGCTTCTGTCGAAAGGTTATGAACAATTCATATTTTAGAGGAGAGCTGTTAAAAACACCTCAGCTTGGAAGAATAAGTTACTTCTTAAATAGGGGCACTAAGGCGGCTATCCACAGAAACCAACACATAGGACCAAAGTTGATTCTGCTCTCCATAAGAACGCCTTTTATTAAAAAAAACCTCTCATAACGGTTCAGGCAAATGCTATAGAACAAAGGTCATGGCACACAGGAGACATCAGCGCCAGTCTTTGAGTCTTCTGGTCTCACAGGACTTTTTTTTGTTTTAATTGGAGCACCGTTGAATGCAGATTGCAAAATTGCACAATATTCACAATATCCCATGGGAACTGAGAAAAGGAAGTATGAAGTTCATCTTTTTGGTCTCTACGTGGTCAGAACTACTGGATTTCAGGAGGAAGTCAGGCCCACCTGCACCCATCACTCTCTCCAACACCGTGGACATTGTGGAGTATTTTCACTTTCTGGGAACCACCTCACTCAGGACCTAAAGTGAGAGCTGAACATCAGCTCCCTCATGTCCAAAGTCCAGAGACTGTACTTCTGCGACAGCTGAGGAAATTCAACATGCTGTAACCGATCATGACGAGTTTGTACTCAGCTCTTATTGAGTCCATCCTCACCAACACGTGGTACGCTACCTCCTCTGCTAAGGACAGGAGCAGCTAAGATCATGGCAGATGCCTCTTGTCCTGGACAAAATTTGTTTGAGGTTTTACCTTCTGGCAGGAGGTTGACGTCCATCAAAGCCTCAAGAGACATTTCTCTTCTGCTACTGGACTCATCAACAAAGCCCCTTCTTCTCAAAGCCTTGCACCTGACTAGTCCATTAGTACAGCCAGTCATAGACTGATAACGCACTGCTCTGGTCACTACATTTACATTTCTTGTATAGAAACCCTTGAATTGCATTCTGGGATGCAAGAGGGCACACAAATGTCAGTAGTTACAGAGTAGCTCCTAGCTAGCCAAAATTGAACCTAGAGCTTAAACAACAACAAATAGCCTACGTTGTCTCATTAGTATTCATTTGGCTGGATTTATCAGCTCTGACAAAAACACTGAAGAGTCCAAACAACTCAGGGAGAGGAGTTTAGACCACGTTGTCAGCTATCAAGCTCAGAATTTCTGGTAGCTCCATCCCTACACCTCTATGCAGAATAAACATTCTCATGTGGTTTGTAGTGACATGATATTTTATTTGCAGCTTTCCCTGTGAAAAGAAACCGAACTATAAGTGTAAATACATCCTATGACAGTTTTGAAACTGAAGTTGGTTTAAGGTGGCAAGTCTATTTGACTCTTGTCACCAATGGCCAGAAATAATGTCCATTTCTCCAATAAAAGGTCATTCATAGAGATATAACTACTACTCAGGATTGGAGTCCTCATATTTTGAGTGAAAAATGAGAAATATAGTCACAAAACATTTGACTTCTTATGCCTGAAGTTGCCATCTACTTGCAAATAAAAGCCCCCAAAATATGTTTGAGCTTGAACTTTTCAACGAGTCATAAAATGTAGATAAAACAAAGACAAGAAAATACCGCAGGTCTTTTTTTATTAGGACACTCTCATTGCTACTGCTGGCTATGAGTATGATAATTAGCAAGAGTACAATTCATTACCCAAGGAGATATAGGATTATGTGTCTAGATCACTCAATAGCTAAAAGTTTTGACACTCAGTAATTTAACAGATGGAGAGCTCACTTAACTTTGTCGTCTCCCTTCAGGCAAGTGGTTTTAATAAGGAAGAGGGAAATTGTGCAAATGTGTGCATGTAGGAGAAACAGTGTGTCAAGTAAAAATGCTCCATTTGGAGATGCAAATTTTGCTTGATTGGAACAACAATAATAAAAAAAACCTGCAGTATTTATTACAGCAGATATGGTGGAATGTAGCATCGCAAATTATCTGATGGCCACAACCAAAACAATAACAACATCATGTGATTGGATAACAGACTAAGCTAAGACTAATTGCTCATTATTTTTGACTGTACTGTAGATGGAGAAGTAATGAGAAGAAATGTCAAGTGAAATCTATGCTTCCTGGTCTGAGTGAATTTGAGCACTTGACACACATAAAGACACACAAAGAATGTCAAAACGTTTGTGAGTCGTACACACTGTAGCTCAAAAGGGTTGCAATCTAGTGGTCAAAAAAAAAAAAAATCACATAAAGGCACCAAACACAAAATAAGGATTTACTTTACATTTATCTTATTGTCAATTTTGTATGCACTTCTGTGATGTGTGCAGAAAGAAGTTTTCTAACGGTTACTGTGAGAGTGACCTACACTCAGTTTGATTGAATTAGCTAATCTGGAATGCAACATCAGTGGCGGCCTGTCAATAGGGGGCGCCGCCCCACCAGTGTCACAGGAAGACGAAAAGAAGATTGGAACCGTGAAAATTCAACTAAACAATCTATCCATTATACATACAATGAGTGCTGTGTATAATCTGCATTTAGGTGTAGTTTTAAAATGTTCTCACTTTTTTTACCACGCCGAAAAGGTCAAGTGATGTACTTCCTGTTTTTTTGCGGTCTTCTGCGCATGCTTCGAGCACAAAAATCTTTACCATAGACCTACGCTATAACTGGTGCATGTGCAATGGATAGGGTTAGGGCATTTAAAGCAGAACATCCCAGAAGTGAGAGAAGGACAGAAATGGCCAGCTGTTAGTGCTTAAATTTTAGGAAAAAATATCAGAGTCCCAAAAAGAAAAACACCTTTTCAGTTAGCAGAAAACAAAAAAACATTTGGACGTAGAAACTACTACTGCAAAAACACTAGCTGAAGCAGAGCATTTCACTTATTGAAAAGATACAGCTTAGAGAAATGACTTGTGAACAACCTTTGCAACACAAGACAGACGTGGACTTTTATGTTTAGCAATTGGTTTTGAAAAACAGCATTTCATCAAGATAGACAATAACACACTGATAGAGGGCATTGCATGGCACGTAATAATAAAGAAAGGGAAGATTGCTGGGGCATCTGTTATGCTAAATGAAATGATCAAAATGCCATATAGGGGTGTAGAGGTGGTCTTTCATTTTTATCTCTATTTGACCCAAATTAGGTAGTATGTGCACCTTAGATTTAGCTCAATAAAGATTTTTGCCTTGTCAAAGAGGGTGAATATTGCCATTTATCTAAAATGTGGGGTTATTTTAATAAAATTCAACTCATATAAAGTCTTTGCCACCAAAAGCATCCAGTTGTCACTGGAGATAAAAAAAAAGACAATTTATATTACTTGCTAAAAAACTGAAATAACCTAAAGGTAATTGTTTCTGGGGAAGATGCCTCTCAAAATAAACAACAGGTGGATCTGTATGAAGTACATATTGCTATATCATCTTCAAACTGACAAAGTTATTATGTTTACCTAACTGGAAAATGTCTCACGTGTCTCATCATATTGTTAGGCATTGCTGCTAGATCGCAGGAGAGTTACATCAGCAAAAAAACAGAAAGTGCTAATAATCCAAGTTCCTTTTAAGCTAATATTTCTTTTAGCCCCTTTAACACATCAAATTTAAGTTAGACCTGAGCCACCTTCTCTATGCATCAGTGTTGTGTCCAACATGTGTTTCTCAGTAATGTTAAGATTTGACTTTTGAGGAGGACCCAAGGTGCAGGTTGAGAGGAGGAATGGCAGCAGAGGTAGGTTATAATCCAAAATGAGGGTTTTTATTTATCCAATGACGGCAGACGAGGAAGACGAACAACACAGTAGAACCGACAAACACTGACAAGACAGGGAAGCTTAAATAAGGAGGGAGGTGATCACGAAGACGAGACACAGGTGGGCTGGATGACAAACAAGGAACACCTGTGAAAACAACAAGAGGAGAAAGATTAATACAAAAGACAGGACACCAGAGGGCACCAAAGGAACAGGATGTGACAAGTAAAAGTTATAGATAGCTTCCTAATGACCTTAGTTTTGAAGAAATAGTTTTTGAACAATGAGACTGATGAGTGAATAGTTAGCTCAAGGGCATACATGGTTATGTACATTGATTTATTTGATTTTTTACAAGCAGCAGCAGAAACATTTTGAACATCCTGCATCTCCTGGAATTAAGTTCAGGAAAAAGTAAACTAGAAGTTATTTTTGCAAATACTTCAGAATGACTGAAATACTTCTTGAACACAAAGTTATTCTTCAATTCCTCCTTGTTAATAACAGTTAATAACATGCTTTTTTATTTTACTGAAATTGTTTTGTCTGAATAAACCTCCATTGCAGCCTTAATATTCCACTTTCACTCTATCAGTCTACAGAGCTTTTTGTACCAACTGTACCAAGGTTGTTGAGATATTCTTGTGCAAACTTCTTAAGAAGGACAATTGTTGAGGATACAGAAAAAACTTTCTTTATTGATAATCATCATCACCTTTTGTGGAAGTGTTACGTGTTTGTTCAGCATTTTCATAAATGGATTTTCTTTTTGCTCGGTGACACATGGTTTCCCGAGTCAACCATGGTCAGCCGTGTTCACAAGCTCACAAGCCAGCTGTATCTGATGAGTTGATCATAAGTTGAATCATTCATTTCTCCTTTAGAGGCCTCCTAAAAAAATGTTTTGATTTCCACTCCATAGGAAAATTTCAATATCCGTGCAGCCACATTCATGATTATCTACAAATCCACCTGTAATATTTCCTACTTTGCATATACTGTAGGCCATGCCTTTGTGCTATACTTTCTCATTTCAATACCAATGGAACTCTTGAAATTCACAGGTGAAATCCTCGTCAATGGCTTTCTGACTGATGTAAAAAAGGCAGGCTTTTGAAGCTTTTTAAACACTTTGAAATCCTGGTATGCAGTAGGAAAAATGTGAGAAAGGTCAGACATAATTCACAGTTTCACCAACTTCCCAGGCTTGTCTGGCGGGCGAGACCTAAATGCTAATGCTCAGTGTGTACTTCAGAGTAATGCAACCTCGCTTGGAGCCTGTGGAGTCCATTATGCTAAGGTACAGGAGAGGTTCGCCATGGGAACAGTGAAAAAGACTGAAAGGATAAGGGCTTGTGGGATTTTCTTCTTTTTGTAATTTATTAATTCACTAGCTTGTTACACACTGATTTAAGTGCTGTTTCTGCACATCTTTGCTTGCTAACTTCACACTTCCAACATCTGTTGTGATCATACTAATCACTACCTTCAGTCACACAAAACCAACTGTTCAACTGACCTCCATTTATAAAAAAAAAACAACCCAATCAGGAGGCCTCTTCCATCACACATTCCCTCAGAATAAAGTTTCACATTAGATCTCCTCTCAAATTCAATTAGCATCTATGCTCCCTCATTAGTTGCTCTGCGTTTTGCTCCTCGCTTCTCTCTTCTGGCCTGTCACATGCATTAGTTCTTTTGCTTTCCCACTCCATTCCTTATCCCTCCAGACCCTTGTCAGTCCAACCCGATGCATAGGATAGTTGTGCATGTGCTCAGTGATTGCTTAGGTTCTGACATCAGTGCAACTGTCACGGATCATGAAAAATAAGACCCTCCTCTAACTAGTGAGCTCTAAAGCTGGCGTTGGGGAATCTACTTTTTTGATGCAATTGTTTTGTTTCTACACCCTTCCCCTTGAAATCTAAAAGAAAAGGTATCATCTTCATCAGGTGGTGTACCATAGATATGCTTAGTTACAATTGAACTTGAAATTGAAAATCGACCAGTGATCTTTTGTTCTGGTCAACTAAAATGACTGATTCTGACAGAGAGAACTTGATATGTGATGACAAAATGAACGTCTTTCTCAGAGGGGAATTATTTATCAGCAGCTTGAGAGCGCGAGCTGTCGGGTCAGGGAGGAGTTAGTGAAGCGCAGCCAGCTGGATCACAAACCGTGTCCCGAACCATAGAGGGCGATCTGTTCAGATCACGGATCGATTGTGACCCGTTGTACCCCTACTGGGCATGTGTGAGCTGCGTGCGTGGGTCGGACGTACTGTGATTGTGTGTGTGTTAAAGCGCGCACCGAGCTGTGCGTAATAGCGCACTGGAGATGCTGTGAGTGTGTGTGTGTGTGTGTGTGTGTGTGTGTGTGTGTCCACTAGCTACAGAGGTCATGTGACCACTCATTCACTGAGCTGCAACAGGAGGTGAAGTTCATCAGATCGAGGGTCATCAGGACCGCGCAGCGCTGTTCCGCAAAGGCGCGTTCGAAATCCGGTTCTCATGAGGACCAGCATACTGCTTGTGTGCACCCTGCCCTGTAGTGGCGGTAAGCCGTCAAGTCGCGGGTAACACAATTGACATGCATTGTGGGAAATGTAGTTTTTGGTCAAAATACGCTTTTTACCTATTTATTTTTGAATACTCAGACCTTTTAAGCTCTCGCAGGCCACATTAAATGACGTGGCGGGCCACATGTGGTCCGCCACGTCATTTAATGTGGCCCGCGGGCCTTGTGTTTGACACATATGACCTACTGTATTATATGCATTAGAGCTGGAATGATGTTTAGAAGGTTGTGGTTATGAATTGCCTCAGGCCATGTATGAGACAAGTTTAATGGAAAAAATGCAAATTCATAGAGTCAAAAAAGTTTGGAAGGGAATTTTTTATTTTATTTTATTGGTTACAAGGGTAAGGATTTGAACAATTATTAGTATAACCATTTTTAAAATTAAGTTGTTAATTTAAATTAGCTACATCTGAATGGCCTTACTATTAAAAACAATCTTTGTCCCACAGAGAACCAAATGTGTTTTTAATATTAAAGTGTTGAGAGAGAACTTTGATTATAGTCTAATACATAATAATAAATATGGACCCTGTAGACTCTGAGGCAGATAAAGGAAATCCCCTTAATGCATAATGCTAATATAAACGTGTACAAAACAGTAAAAGCCGTACCAAAGCTGATGCATTAGAACATGTGAACAACAGTGGTGATTGTGGGAAAGGAGTGAACAAAATCAAATAGTGGGAGCGTAAATAACGGATCAACAGCTGAGCTGATTAGTAAATAGGGGACAGGTGTCTAGACTTGTGTTGTTTGTAATGAGGTGCTTTATTAGCTGCTTGCTTGTCAGTTTTCTTATGTTAATATTTAATAAGTGCATGAATTCTTGACTAAACTGCAACATAAAGCTTTTTGTTTGAAATAGTCAAACATGCAATCTTTGTATTCTTGACAGCACTAATGTAGACAGGAACTGATATGCATTTGCATTAAATTCCTTCAAAATAAAAGCCACAAATTCCCTCTGTTCCTAAATTGAAACACTCTACAGTTGAAGCTCATTAAAAGTGGAGTCTCCTCTCTGATCAGAAAACTAAAATGGTCTTGATGGTAACTGTGTCTTATGTTCATCCTGCAGACTAATTAGGCAGTTGGTTAGCTCCATTGTTGCGTAACTAAATATAACAGTAATACATTTTACACAAGAATCGTGAGAAAATATTTCTCCATAGATGTAGAGGCTGTTCTTCCACTTATTTTTCTTAGATCTGCTTTTGCTATGACAGGCATGTATATCTTTTTGCAAAATAAAATGAAACAAATCTGCATGGTTAATCACCTGGAGGATCCCGGGAGAATCAATGATAAGCAATGCCCAGGGTGTGCTTTGGATGAACCCTCCTGATGTCAACCGAAACAGATGGTTGAAGGATTGTGTTACACTAATGAATGAGCCCTGCTTCACTTGAGGTATCTGTCTTCCTGACAGTTTGCGTCCCTGCTGAAAACTTATCAAAGTTTTCCTGTCATTTTTTTAAAAGAAAGTTTCAAGTCACCTCCATCGTCAAGAGCGATCATTTTTAACATCCTCAAGGCCGGTTAAAAGAGCAAGTTTTGATTGAAACATTTCAAACCTTTCAGGAGAATATCACGTAAAGGCTGCTGCATTAACTCTAAACCTAACATTTTGCTTCACAGCAAAAAATCTTCTCATTGAAAATAATTACCGGTACATAACAGCCCGTGCAATGAGTGAAAGCATTTATCTCGTAGAATACTCCATTTTTGTGAATGAACTTGCATTCATGCATCTGGACAGTAATTAATGAGTCAAACAGCAGGTGGTTTCCTCTGGGGACAAGCACTTTGAATTTCAAAAGGACACACACAGCTATTGAACAGCAGTGACTTTAGATTCTGCCAAAATGTAGGACTAAAACATGTTTTCTTGATTACAGGAATTTTGTGGAAGGATTTTATGTTTGCCTCCTGAAGCAGCAATTGGATGGCACTTTAAGTCAGTGTTGTCTAATGCTGGTCAATGAGGGGCACAATCCTGCAGGTTTTAAATGTTTCTCTGCTGCAACCAGCCATGTAGGGCCGGTCGGTGCAGTGCACTGGGGCCCGCGGACCCCAGGGAGGGCCGCTCTGTCATTGATATTAATCTACCAGCGTTGTTTCTGTGATCAAATCAACAGTAAGTCTTATATCCGAGCCAGAATCGAAGTCAGTGGACGCAACATGAAGTCAGCCATAGCGAAAGAGACGAGAGAGATTGATGCCTGTCAATCATGGCGACTGCTGCGAAAAATGATCCAGAAAGTGACACTTTTTCAGGAGAATCAACAAGTGAGCGTTTATTTTCCCCCACTTTTAGGTGGTCAACAATATAATAAACAAGTCAAATTTAACTGAGCACTATAGTATTTGATTTGATTCTTTAGGCCTGCATTCGGGAGGGCGGGGCCTAAAGCAACACTTGCACCAGGGCCCAGCTCAACCTTGCTACGCCACTGGCTGCAACCCATCTGATTTGAATCAATGGGTAATTGCTTTGTAATTCAGTTGACTCTGAGGTTTTGGTAAATTTTGTTTTGTACCCTAATGGATTCATCAGCGTTTTTTAAGAATTCACAGTATGAACGTCTACTTCTAAAAAGAACAGACAAGTATTTCCCTGAATTTCCTTATTGGGTTTATTGTGTAACATATTTCTTTGTGATATTTTTCTGAGCGCATGCGTCATAAAATAGCTACTCAGTGATTTGTTTAGTGCAGTATAATGAACAGACTCAAAGGAGTGGTATTATTTTGTAAAGCAATAAAACAAGAAAGAACTATTTTAAGCACGGGGTGGAAATGTGTGTAGAAGAAGAGCTCTCTGAAGGAGCTGTTCACTGTTGCAGAATGTCCTTCTCACCCCAGTGAGTCATTGACTTCTGATACATGGGAGGCCAACTCTGCCCTTTCTCCCATCCACCTCCCAACACTAACACACATCACTGACACATGTCATACTTTAGTCATAGGGGAGGACAGAGTCGAATACAACACACAGAAACATGTACCGGGTGATAAACGGTGGCAGCTTTACATGGGAATCCTTGCTTTACAGCGAGGTCATAACAGAGTGAACCCCTCGAGTTAAACCGCCCTGAGAACACGCCGACAGCTTGTAAAGCAATGACAGCCCTGTATAGCGGAGGCCTGAAGGGTTATGGTCTAAGGTTATAAAGAAAGTGTTATAGAGAAATTATTATCATGATAGAATAAGGATTTTCAGTCTTTTGAATGCACGCAATCACTTCATAAGCCTTTCTCCAGGGTTACATCTAAAGATCAGAGGAATGATTGCTTCTACTTGGATGCTGTTGATGCATTTATATGGTTATTATTTATTACAAGCCTTTAAATGTGTTCTACAGCATTGTATGGCTTTCTAAGATGCAATGACAGCAACTTTAACAACTTCAAGCAAATCAGACTTTAAAAAGATCAAAACATAGTGTTCAAATATTGGATGTTAGCAGGTGAAGTTCATTTAAACTTATGAATAAAATCTAAAAATAGATTTCAAGCTTTTATTCAAGGTCCTTTTTTATGGTTTAGAGTACTACATTGAGATTGGGATCCAATGATGACCCTATACTGGAGCGACTGGTTTTAACATTGCTGTGTGTGTGTGCATTCTAAATATTAACAGTGGCTCCATCTGTGGTATTTAGAGTTTCATCTACAGTGATGGAGTCAGTACAGTAAGCCTGGTGTCAAAAACCTACATCAACAACATCTGGATAAAAAGCAATTACATTTAAAAAGTAAAATAAAAAGCACTGGAATACATCCCAAAGACACCAAACAGTCTACTGTGTCCACACAAGAGGAAGCATCTTTACAGTTATAGAAGAGAACAGTACTCCGTCAATTTGGTAAAAATGAAAAATAAGTGATTTTTAGTAAAAGACACAAATATTTGTTTTAGCTCTGTTACATAGTTCTAATATATTCAATTCAATTCAATAACTTTATTAAAGACACAAAGAGGTCCATCCATCCATCCATCCATTTTCTGTAGCCGCTTAATCCTCCACAGAGGGTCGCGGGAGAGCTGGTGCCTATCTCCAGCGGCCAACGGGTGAGAGGCGGGGGACACCCTGGACAGGTCGCCAGTCCATCGCAAGGCCACACAGAGACGAACGAGACAAACAACCACACATCCACTCACACCTAAGGACAATTTACCAGCCCAATTAGCCTGACAGTCATGTCTTTGGACTGTGGGAGGAAACCGGAGCACCCGGAGGAAACCCACGCACGCACGGGGAGAACATGCAAACTCCACGCAGAGAGGCCGCAGAGCCGGGACGCGAACCCACGACCTCCTTGCTGCGAGGCAACAGTGCTAACCAACTGCGCCACCATGCAGCCTACAAAGAGGTCCATAGTAAAAAAAATAAAAGCGCTGATACTAAAAACATAAATAAGTAAAACTGGTAAAATACATAAAAATGAATAAAAAACTGTTACAAACTCACATAAAGGTTAAAACGCCAATAATTCCACAAACTGGAATAAAATATCATAGAACTCTGTGTGAGGTTTGTCAGAGACAGGACAATGCTGTTCTTGGAGTCCAGTGGTCTACACATACAGCTGTACATGAGGTCTTGTCGTACTGCCTGACTTGTAGGCACACTCACATCAACACACATTTTGCTCGCACTGCACCATCTCGGCATTCTCAGCACCATCTTTTTTTTTTTTTTTTTTTTTTTTTTTTTTTTTTTTTTTTTTTTTTT
>SSNR01000113.1:1333490-1366392 GCA_006937965.1 Callopanchax toddi
GATCTACCTCCCAATCCTCACCTATGGTCATGAGCTTTGGGTAATGACCGAAAGAACGAGATCGCGGATACAAGCGGCCGAAATGAGTTTTCTCCGCAGGGTGGCCGGGCTCAGCCTTAGGGATAGGGTGAGGAGCTCGGACATTCGGGAGAGACTCGGAGTAGAACCGCTGCTCCTCCATGTCGAAAGGAGCCAGTTGAGGTGGTTCGGGCATCTTGTTAGGATGCCCCCTGGACGCCTCCCCAGGGAGGTGTTTCAGGCATGTCCTGCCGGCAGGAAGCCCCCGGGTCGACCCAGGACACGCTGGAGAAAATATATCTCTGGTTTGGCCCTGGAGCGCCTTGGGATCCTGCCGGAGGAGCTGGTAGAAGTGGTTGGGGAGAAGACTGTCTGGAACTCCCTAATTGGGATGCTGCCCCCGCGACCCGGACCCGGATAAGCGGAAGAAGACGAGACGAGACGAGAAAGTTCTGTACCAGAGGCAAGTCAAGTTTTAGGGCAGAAATCAACTCTCTTTCTCTGAAGAAGCTTTATGAACTTGTTAGCAATTTAAAAATAATAAAATTTACAAAAGATTTGGGTATTTCACAAGATACAAATAACTGCAGTTATCCAGTTCTTAAGATTTTATGCTTTCTGGATAAAATAAAGTGATTTCAAGGCAGAAATGGAAATTACGTCTGAAGCTCAGTCATAAAATGACATGAAAGATTTACCTGAGGTGCAGGCACATGTATGTGACAGATAAATAAACAAAATACTGGTAATAATAAAATAAAGGGCTGGTGAGGCAGCAGCAAAACTTAGCAAAGACCAGCAGAAACAAATGGGATCATAAAGGAGAGCGACAGTAGAAAGCAACCAGAGGACCTGACAAATGTCTAATAAAACTAATATACATAGGGGCAGGTGGTTAGTGGAATGAGGAGCAGCTGGAGTGATGAGCTGAATGAAATGCAGCCGACAGGCGAAAAGAAACAAAGAGTCGACTTTAAACAAAATGCTCATAGAAAAGCAAAAAGGAAAGCCTAAGAATGACGTTTACTTTAATGAACTCAAGAAAATCATATGCAAAAGACAAATATAACTAGGCTCACAAAAAAACTCCTAAACACATAACATGACTGACTTAAAAACAAGTAAATGAACAACACCTATTGCGTTCTTCAACAGTAAGCTTTTAACACGACAATATTTCTTTTTAACGTCAGGAATGTTTACATCCACATAGTGATGCATCTGAATCCTGCATGTATTTATTTATGCAACACTGGACTGACTTAGTGCAGGAATCATGCTGCATTCAACACAGGGCTGTACTCTCTCTCCTACATAGGGTACTATTTAGTGAACACGGTGTTGTGAGTGAACAAGTCAACATTTCAAACACAGTCATAATCTCCAGTGTGCCCTGGGTCTGCCTGAAGGTCTCCTCCTGGTGGACACATCTGAAACATTATTGAAGTCATCCAGAAGGAATCCTTACCTGATGCACAAACTGGCATCTTTAAATGCAAAAATAAAGCTAATTTCTTCTGCTTTTATTCGTGGTTTCATTATTTCAGTGATACATTTCAAGTACAACTCATGATCATATCTGAGGTTTGGACCACTGATCAGTAAATCAGCAGCGTGGCCTTTCGACACTCTCTCTCTTCACCATGACAGATCAATATAGTGTCCAGTTCACTGCAGATACTGCCTCAATCCACCTATCAATCTCCTGCTTCATTCTTCTCTCACTCATGAACAAGACCCCAAGATATTTAGGCTCCTCCACCTGGAGCTGTGGCTCATTCCCAACACAGTGTTGACAATCCACCTCTTTTCAGTCAGTCTTCATCCTCACACCTCACAGTTAGCTAAAAACCTTTGCAGTGCCTGTTGAAGGCCCTGGCTTGATGAGGTTAACAGAACATCATCTGCAAAAAGCAAGAAGATCTGTCACTCTTTTGCATTCCCTAGAACTTCTGTTCATTACAGTTAAATTGTGACAAAGGCATAGTTTTAACAAGTGAGCCTGACATATTACTGGCTATGAAAACCAAACCTTCACTTTCAAGGAGCCCTGAGCTCTTGGCAAAGAAAAACAAATGGTGTTTCAGTATGTATGGTTTCAAAATCACCCAAAGCATTTGTGGATGCTGAACTTGTAAGTGTGCAGCCTGTTAATCATAGATGAACCTTTTGCAAAAGAACAAAAACATTATTTTCTGCTTCAAACAAGTTCAGCTGTTAGTTTCTACAGCAAACAAGAAAATTAGGATGAGAACAGCTTTCCAAATTTGCTCTCTGAAATCAGTGGATTACATGTCAGTCACTGTTGAGTAGTCAACAGATGGAACAGATACTGGGGAGTTGTCACTATTTGTGAGATACTTTGATGGGGAAACTTCCAAAGAGGAGTTGCTGTGCCTTTTCCCCACTGAAAGCAAACACAAGAGGTGAAATTGTGCTTACATCTTCAAAATGTTTCTTTAAAGGGGATTCCAGGGGGCTGGATAAAGTCAACCTCCTTTTAACTCACAGTGGGCCATCTATGATGAGATGAGAGGGAGGCTTTGCGTCACATCTCATATCAGATGACCCAACAGTCAACTCGTTTCACTGCATCATTCCTCAATCTGTTTTGTACCAAACTGTTAAAAGAAACTTGCCTCAGAGTAAAAAATCTGAGATGGTTGATAAGAAGTGAAATGCAACGTGGTAAAATATCTTGGAGTTTAGGTATAGTTGTGTCCAAATTCATACATGATGCTAAGTTTCTAAACCACATGGTGTGAATGTTACACATCACCAAGTGATCTTTGACCCCTTTCTTGGTGAAATGAAAGAAAACCTCCCCTTATAAAGTCCTACCCTTCTAATAAATCTGCTGTAACTGTTTGTACTAGTATTGTTAAGAATATGGAAGACATCAACAACCTAAAAATCCCTGAACAACTCCTGCTGTTTGCCTGTAAACTGTTTGCTGTTGCCATCAGCGAGTCCCTGTCAAGCTGAAGCAAAGGCTGTTTTGCCTGCAAAATGGCAGGAGTTCAATCCAACTGGAACCACTACAAACGCTGCTCTGTGAGCCAAGTTCAGGGAGCAGAAACTGTGCCGCTTCAGACACAAGACGTCCATCAGAATACGGGCTGTTGCTGTATGCACTTTTTAAAATACATTTTCTGATTATCCCACATTTTTGAGTTCGTCGTCATTGATGAGTCTGATCAAGAAAATAAAGGTGAAACAGACTCACAGACCATCACATCAATCCATGAAAAGGTTGATGCTTAATGAATAAAGGTTTTTACATTTGTTTTAATGATGGTTCAAAATGTTACTTATTACTGAAAAGAAGCTAAAACAGGAGATTAAATACACGAGGCTTTTTTTTTTTTTGCAGATCCACCAAATAGATGTGTTTGAATGTATCATCTTGGTATTTTAATGCATACAGCAGTGCAGTTGTCAAAGATACTGATGCACCTTCTTAATAAAGGCAATGTAAGTTACAGATTTACGTATTTTATGACAAGTTAGTTTTTATGTTTTGCAGTTTTGTGTGGATGCAGACCAATTAATGATCCAGTTTTCAACTTTTATAACAAATCAGCTGTATTTTGACTAAACAGAATGTGTAGTTAATCAGTGAATATTAGACACCTGCTGACCTGATTTCTTTCAAAAGATCCTCATCAGCAATAGAAAAACCCAAACCTGTTGACCTTTAATTTTATACCTGGCCACTGGTCTCTTGTTCTTTTGCAGAATTGCCTCCCAGACAAAGCAAATGTCCCTAATTCAGAAGAACTTGTTAGGACAAAAAACATAAATGAATTACTGTTGATACTTATTGCTTTGAAAAATAAAAAGCCAAAGTGATTTAAAATTTGCGGCAAAAACAGTTGGAAGATGTTCCTAATGCTGAAGAAAAATGTCAGTTTTAATTTTAAACGACAGATCTTTTTCAAATGCAAAAGGCACCTTTAATTTGATCCTGTTTTCTGTCTGACCTCTATCTGAATGTCATTTAGACTTAAATGCAGTCTGATTGTGTCAAAGGGGCTAAATGATTAAAACTGAAAGTGTGTGAGCTGAATTGGTTGAATAGGATGTCTCATCTCTAGAGGTCTGCAGTCTGTTTCAGACCTGGTTCAAGTCTTCACTACAAACTAATTCCACTACAACTTACACATTATTTAAACATTTCTAAATGAGCAAAGGATGTTGTTAGGTATCGGTGTTGCCAACTTAAAAACTTTGTCATGAGATTTAGTGATCCTTTTTAAAAAAATGTGACAAATTTAACTCTTTTTGTCAGTTTTTGGAGACCTTTAGACTCTGACATGAAAGCACATATTGTTCTTATTGTTCTCAAAGAGCCGTGGACCTCTCCCAAAGCACTCACAGGCAGCCCAGTCCTTGTGCAGCAGCTGCAGTCAGATGAGGAAATGCTACCTGTGCATCCAAGTTAAAAATGACTAATGAATGAATAAAACCTCAACTGAAAATAAGAAAAAAATCTAAATAAAAAAGGTAATTTGTTCCAAACATATCTAGGGTGTTTTTAAACATTATTTTTCTCCCCCATGACGCCAATGATGCTGCCTTTTTCTGATAGCAGCCATTATAATTATGTACAAATGGTCAGTTATGAAGCTACTGTATCTTCTAGTGACTTTTAGGTCAGCCAATTGCTTTTTTCCTTACTGAGGAGCTGGACACACTGTCAAGTACAATGTATGTCAAACAGCATGTAATTAGCCACATTGACCATCAATAATCTGTGTGCAGGAATGCACATGGGTTGGAAGACCCAAGGTCAAGATGGAGACATCTCTAAAGGCGGTGAAATATTTGAGATTTTGAGGGATTTCTGGACCCAATGAAAAAGAATGCAGCAGTGATACTTTAGATTTAGTAATCTCAAGTTACAGCACAATCGAGTAGAACATGATGAACTCGAAACAACTGCAAACAAAGGTAGTAGACTGGATATGGAATGCAACAGCAACAGTCATGCCAATGGTGACTGGAGACCTCAGGTCAGTGACCCTTAAACTGAGAGCGAGTCTGGAGATCCTTGTCCAGATCCATATGTAAAGAAATAAAGATACTACATCTCTGTGAAACCAGCATTCTAAATCAAAAGATTGAACACCGATTACCAAATGTTGATTTGGAAACACACACCATCTAATACATGAGCTTAACAAATGATCCTCCAAGAAAAAGTGTTTTCATTTACATGAATTGCAGCAGCACTGTACGAACCCCTCTATCATACGTCTGCTTAAAGAAAGGCTTTGTCCCTGAGAGAGAAACTGAGATGACAACCCAATCTAATGTCCCTTTTCCTGTCTGTTACAGAATGTGTGTTATACTTTTCAAAATGTCTTGACAATTTTCCGTTATGGTTGCATGTGTGTTCTCTTGTTGAGTCAAATGACGTGGACACGATTTAACAGTGTTTTCTTCCAGGCAGATATTGATGCGTAACTCAGGATAGTGCTGCCTTCAGTTGATGTTTCTTTATTGTGGTTAAATGTGTGACCACAATAAAGCAGCGTATCATGTGTTGGATGTACAGATGAAACACAATTGCTTTGTTAATTCACAGAGTCTGAAATAAAGGGATTTAATAACTCAACTGTGGTTGTTTATGTTTTGTGGCCATCTGAGAATACAAGTTAAAATGACCTCTGTACAGTTGTGTAAATGTGTTTATTAGTTTTTTTTTTCATTTTTAATAAATATAATATATGATGATAATGAGCCTAAAGTGTGTTTGGTATTAGCATTTTTTTTCCAATCTGCAACATTTAACCCATAACGTTGTTGAGAAAAAAGCAATGAAAAACATTTGTATTTTTCCATTTTTTATTCATTTGGGGAAATAAGTGTTACAATATACTGCGATTCTAAAATTATATTATTAAAATTAGGGTAATAAATATGTAACATAGTTATATTCAACTTTTTATTCAAACATATCCATTCTTTTTTGTTTGTTTGTTTGATTTTTGGGGGGATATATTCAGTGCATGTGATATAGGGTCTAAGTGGTTCATCTGCTTGTTAAAGGGTTCATTCTGGACTCACTTTTACAATCAATAGTTATAAAACATTTTTTAAACACATTCAAGGAACCAATGCAGCTTAAAGAAGGCTCAGGAGGCAGAAACTGCCCCCAAAACTGTGCAAGACAAATACATTTAGCATGTTCGGTATGGTAATGCAATTAGCTTTTGCAAAACTGTAATAAAATCTCACTACCTCACTAGTTTAGTCATATAAGATCCTTTTTGCTTGACTTCAGACCTGACCAAGTTGGTGCTATGTAAGAATATAATATATAATAATGATACCTATTTATTTTCTCAATCTTTGGTTTTGGATTGTATATTGATGAAACCTAAAACCTAAGCTCCCAATGAAAATGACCTCATGAAATGATGCTCAGAGTTGTGAGCACAACAGTGAAAAGTATAAAAATGCTATTTTGTTACACATTTGGTCATATTATTTATGTAATTTTTATGATTACAAGTTAATTCATAGCTGTGCTGTCAGTGATCTAAAAAAAAAAAGCCTAATGTTTGAGTAGTCTGAGATCGATTGCTTCTGTCTCCACCCACTCAAGCTGGAGAATTGCAGCGTTTACTTCATCTAAGTAAATGCTCTCACTGAGGAAACATCCCCTAATCAGTGGGGTGATTATTTATCTTTCCAGTTCTCAGGTACAGTATGTTATGCCTTTGAACACAGAGTGCTCATAACAGCTTATTGATGGAAGCTTTAGTGTTTTGATGGTTTGTTCTACTCTGAGTAGATAGATAGAAAATTTGGAACTGGAATAAAATGTGGACTGAAGTCATACTTGTCTTTTATTCAGAAGGAGAAGTAAATAATATTTTATCAAATTTGAATCAGTCTTATCTTTGCATGGATCAGTACTTCGTCAAAACAAAAGGAACCTGGAAAGCATCCACTTCTTCTTCAGCTCCTTGTGACAACCAGGCTAAAAATATTCTTTCTGTTGTTCTCATTTCCATTTAATTGTGGAAGTTTGTCTCAGTTAGTTGTTTATAATCTCACATTTGCAACACTCTTAGTAAACTCAGGAGGAAGGGGCATGTTTTACAGTTGATCTTTTAAACTTTTTGCCAGCTCCTAAGTTTAATGTTCTAATAATGTAATTTTCAGAAGCAACTGCAATCATTCTCTGGTAAATCATTTGTTTATGGATTTGGCAGACACTTTAATCCAAAGTGGCTTACAAACGAGAATGTAACAAAGCCGTTTCTACAATAAACTACTAAGAGGGAAGAATACTCGTCAGGCTCTGCCAGAGGTGACAGGGGTATCAGTGGAGGGCAGTGGTGGAGAACCTCCAGGTTGTATACGGCCCGCGGACAACTTTTATCAGGCCCACCACACAGTGTCAAATAAATAATTAAACAATGGTGCTTATGTGACCAAACTGGCAGTAACTCATGTATCCAAGCCTGGATTAGAGTCAGTGAACACAACACGGCCAAGCTGAGTGGCTTATCTTCCATCGTGGTCAACTCTGTGGAACGAGATGCAGCTTGAGGTCTTTGGTTCAGTGGAAGATGCCCAGATGGATCCGGGTCTGAACCGCCATGTGAATTTTCTGGTCCAGGTGGAGGGAGCCTGTCTGAGATGCAGTGCCGCGCAGATCCGAACCGCTGCTGAGTTACATTCTGGATGTGGCCCTTCAAGGGCTTTAGAAAAGAAAAATTGGCCCCTTAGTAAGAACAGGTTTCCCACCCCTGGTGTAGGGAAAGAGCACAAGCAGCGCACAAAGAGAGTAGAGTGGAGAAGGGGAAGGGAAGTGCAGGGTAGGTGCTAGTCTCGAAGAAACTCTCAAAAGAACTGGGTCTTCAGGAGTTCCAGAAAAGAGTTTGGATTATCTTGATTGTGAAGTAGGCACAGCTAGCTGACGATTTTGTGATGACCAGATTTACCAAGCCATAATGTAAGCATTTTGCAAGAGGACTCGACTAGATGGGAGCTGTTCAGCTCATAACTTTGTATGCTAGCATCAGTGACTTGAATTTGATGCAGGTGGCTAAGAGTAGCTAATGGAGCTCAAGCAGAAGACCAAACGCACCTTGGGATTCCTTGTGGAAGGGTTTCGGGTAAGTACAACACAATTTTAAACAAATTAGCTTTTGTTAGTTACATTCTTTTTGTCTAATTAATAACTGCTAATGTAATAATCTGTTCTGCAATATGTATATATATATATATATATATATATATATATATATATATATTATATATATATATAGTGATCCATCATTTGTCACAGGAGTTACATTCTAAAAATAACCTGCAATAGGTGAAATCTGTGATGTAGCAGTTTTATATTTTTACAATTATTCCAGATGTTTTAGGGCTTTTAACCCCCTCACTACACACTTTAAACACTTTTCTGAGACAGGCATTCACATTTTCACACCATTCTCTCTGGTTTAAACCCTACCGGACCATCAGAACAGCAGAATAAATATTTTTATTGATGTATTTATTGCATCTGACAGACACCGTGTGTTTAGTCATGGTAAAAAGCCCGCAGCTGCTGTGGTACAGCACAGATCACCTGCTGAGAAGCTGCTTTCTTACCTCCCGCTGCGCTCTCATGAAGGAAGGGAGCATGAGGGTGCCACTCTGTCTGTGGTCCATTGGAGAGGCACTGCGGTTCTTGGGTAGCCCAGTGCGCGTTCTCCAGAGAGGAGTCAGGATGCACTGCGCTCGGTGACACTCAGGCAACTGCGCTATATGGAGGAGATCGGCTGACAATGGTCAGGACGCAGAACACAATGTGCTGTAAAAAAAAAAGCATGAAACATTGCACCAAAAAAATCTGTGAAACTGAGAGTCTGTGATAGGTGAACCGTGTTATAGCGAGGCACAACTGGAAAATCTTCATATTTTTACTCCTGAAAAGTACTCCTGAAAAATTGTACAACTTAGAAGTCACAACTAAATTAAACAGCAGTAAGTCAGACCTGTTCCCGGTGAGATTTGGACTTTGTCACTGGTTCTGCATGAAAATAGTAGATTTTCTAGGCATAGCTGTGTTTTGAATTTGGTGGCAGGATGATCTTATCTGTACTTTTTTGAAAATGATATGGTCCTCTTTGCATCCTCAAGCTATGACCTTCAGCTCTTGCTAGGGAGGTCAACAGTCAATTGAGAAGTGGCAGGGATGAGGACCAGCAACTCCAAATCTGAGACAGGTTATTGACCTGAAAAGGGTTGATTGCCAACTTTAGGTCAGGGGAGAGGTTCTACCTCAAGTAGAGGAGTTTAAGTATCTTGGGATCTTGTTCAAGGAAGGAGGGAGTAGGAGATTGATAGGCAGCATCTCCAGTGATGCAGATGCTGAATCTGTTGCGGTGGAGATCCAGACTCGCCTCCTTCCCCTGGACACAAGTCCTCGCACAGCAACTTGGTCCGCACATATTATTGGTGGGGATGCAGCACTTCTGCAACCTTGGATCGAGTTATTGATGGGGATACGTCACCTCCATCCACGCTAAATCTACGCCCATGACCTTCACTATTTGACAGAACTTTTTTCTCTTTTTTCCAATTGACAGAAATCCGTTGCCACGATGGAGAACTTTAATGCTGGTTTAGATGAATTCAACCACCGACCAATTCTTAGTTGACTATAACTATTTGTGAAGTTTCTATAGCAGGACAATGCTAAAACACCATCAACACCACACTGTTTTACAGTGATTTTATGTTTTTTGCCTGACTGTTCAAGCCCATGCATTTAATTCGGTAAGGATCTAGCAACCCAGTGACAAACATCCTTCAGAGTCTTTTCAATGGGTGGCTGAGCAAATGATGGAGGACACAGACCTGTGCTCCAGAGCCATTTGTAACAAATTTGATAAATGAGTGAAAGTAGGCTGGAGCAGGAAGACAAAGAGGCACGGCAGTGGAGCTCCCATGTTGGTGTCTACTCCACACAGTGTAAACTTGTCTGAAAGAAAAGAGAGAAACGTTCAACCGTCTTGTTCCCTCTCTTGGATTTAGGTGAAAAAATTATTTTGTCAAGACACTTTGCAATTATGAATGTATGTAAAAGTATTGGTCTAAATTTTATTTTTTATGTTTTAGCTTCATTTTGTTTTATGTTTTCTTATATTTTGTATTTTATTTTTATCTTATCTTATTGTTCCTATGTGTCATGAGGATACCGTACTTGGGATGGACAAGATAAGCATCGGCTTCAATCCATTCCAGTTTCGACTGATCTATTTTATAACTTATAATTGTACAATGACAATGCTGTTATAATGTAAAAATTTAAATAAATCCATTCCTTCATTCATTCAAAATAAATGCCCCTGTTTTCTTTTTGGAGCACCCAACTAATATGCACATGTGGTTTTGTAACAAAAAATGTGGTACTGGAATCAAACACTTTACCAAACTTATCTTTCAAATTCAGCTTTGACATCAGACTGTCTAGGTTTTACATGACACGGTAGAGCCAATCTGTATGTATATAAAAAAAGGGAAATCTAACAGTATGGATCAACTGTAAAAGCTTCGGGGATCATGCATCTTGAAAATGAACCACAGAACACTTGTGCCTCCCCATGATACTTGGAAGGAGGGGGGGATTTATTATCAGACAAAAGATCCAGTCGTGATGGCCAGCCTGACAAAACTTTCCTCAGGTTCAATCAATCAAACGTGTCCTCTGTTAAGAGGCCCCGCCACAAAGGGCCCTCGGAGACTTTGGCAACAAATTAGTCACCACTAAGTCTCATTCGTGAAGCTGTACTAGAACAAGGATGAAGTGATAAACTGTAAGAGTGGAGGGGTGATGAGTGGAATTTCAGTAAAACACAAAGATAGTTTGTAGGGAAACAAAAGCAAATCTTTTATGCAAAGAGTACAGGTACAGATTGGCTCTATACTTCTATAGTTACGTTTTATAGGTATGCACACGTCTTAGTGAGATGTTTTTGCAAACTGCGCACAAAGTGTGTGATGCAACTTCAGAGTTAGTAGTGTCATCCACTCCGTTTAAATTCCTGGATAGTACTTGTTCTGTGTCACCTAAGCAATGTGTTTCTAGTGATACATAAGAGCATTTTCAAAAATTCTTTAAAAACTCTCCAAGGAGAAAAATGAAGCAGAAGTGCCAGCCTCCTCCTGTAGTTGATATAACGTCCGTGTTCTGCTTTTTTCACAGTGATGATGACAGCTCTATCTGTTCATTACTTAAGCCTTGGGGGGAGATTGCTGACCGAGACCAACGTGCCACAGACCCTGGCCACAGTATCTCACTGTTATCAATCTTTTCGCATGTGTGCCAAGACTTGTTTCAGCCACAGCTTACCGTAGCAAAACAGACAAAGATGGGTGTGAGAAAGCACACTTTTTAAAAGAAAAGAAAATAGACCCTATTCTTTCTGTGTTGTTGTTGCAGTTGAAGCCCACACTTACCCTAAAAGCAAGCATTACGACAGTGTCTCCCCAGAGAGCCTTCCTTTACTAATCCCTATTAACCTCTCCAGTGAGCGGAGCACGAGTTCACAGTCTTGAACACTTAAGTCTGAGCATGGCCTTACTTTGTGCTTACAAGTGTCTAAGTGTTTGCCATAGCTTGGCTGCTCCCCAGCTAAGGTTTTCATCCACTTACTTTTAAGATTGTGCAAGGAGGACAAGGTGGAGACTTTTACTACTTTTGCAGGCAAGAAGCCAATGTTTCCCCATCTAAGGATAAAAATAGATGAGGGAACATAACAAACTTAAATGTTATTGATTTGCTTAATGAAAACCCATTACTTAAGATTTGATATTACAGGATAACTTCCATCCAAATAACAAAGACTGAAAGCAGAGAGAGGTAATGCTTAAAAAACAAAGAAGGAACAGGTAGAAAACACTGTATCCTTCAAATGCAACTTCTATAAGCCTTCATCATTTAGTCTCCACTCCAATTCATTCTAAAGCTGTAGGGTTCAGGTCTAGACTTCATGCAGGGCAATCAAGTTCTTCCACACCAAACCTTCTCATCCATAAATTTATTGAAATGCTTGATGGCATTGATTCAGTAGCTATAGGGTACAGGGGGGCCGCCAGGGATTTTGGGCCCCATGAAAAAAGATCAAGTTGGGCCCGGTGGCGGCTCCATAGGGGGTGCTGGGGCTCCGCCCTCCCTGATGTGTAGGGAGAACATTTTTTAATATATATGAGATATTAGCTGTTGTTCTCCATCATCAACACTAGGTTTGATCTTTTATTGTGTTCAAGGTTATCGTATCATGTTTGTTAATTAAAATGATCAGATTTTGTTTCATTTTCCTCTCTGGTGAATTCTTTGAAAATCACTGGGATTTTTGTTCTAAAAGCTACATAAACAAACAGACCCTTATGAGACATCCCATAATTCAGTCAGCATCAAAACGTCTGATTTCAAGGTATTTAGTGGAAGGTTTTCTTTAGTTCCTTTAAAAAGGCTCTTCACAGTAATTTCTGTAACATTAACAGACTAAATAACATTTCAACCTGCCCAGCATCAACACAGACTGTAAGTTGTTACTGATTCATCTAATCATCATTGTGTGGAAAAATGTTTTTACCACAAAAATAACATTTTATATTTATTTGTAATAGTTCTGTTTAATGTCATTATCCACTCACAGCATGCTGGCTTCTTTGCAGCATGTTTATGTGAAACTAGTACTTGGGGGTATGTGGGAAATGAAGTATTTTTAAGGTAAATTATGTGGATAAAAATATATTAATGCTGTAATCTTGTCACCTATATAAAAAAAACAAAAAATCCTTTATTGACAGTAACTTTGAGTCATGGAGGATTTGGGTCAGTCAGCTGAACATATCAGCAGGTTTCAACCATAAAGCTATTTAAAACATGATGAGTCTCTGAAAACAGCTGTCAGGTTAAAGAAAAGCAAAACTCTGCTGAAGTCCTGACAGATAAATATGTTTTTTAGGGTTTGATTCAGGGGCGTCAGAAGCAAAAAAAAAGTGGGGGGGACACTTCCCCAAAGAAAAGAATCTTTGGCGTAGACGCTATTTTCTGCATTCTGGCGCATTTAACAAGTTGTTAAACACCTATTTTACCTACAGTAATAAAAACTGAACTCAATAACTATTTCAGAGTCAGATTCAACAGGAAGTCTTCATTTTAAGCAGCTGTGTTCTCTAGAACACCATCAGCTGGACTATTCAGATCTTAGAGAAAAGACTTAGGAAAACAAATCAGGGAAGTACAATGACCTGCAGTGGTTTCATTTCAGAACTAAAGATGTGAACACAGTGACAAACTCCATAGTTCAAAGACATGATAATGGTCTGCCTGTCTCCAGTTCTGGAAGGAACTCATTAGACAACCAGCTGTTCAACCCTTAACTAGTCAAAGCTCTACCAGTTCTCTACTGGTAACCAGGTAAAGTTCAGTCCTGTTAGTACTGGTTGGTTTACAATGATGTCACTGACTGACTGACTGACTGCAGCATCTTCCACTAAAATGACAGGAAAAGTTTTAGTTTGTCGTAAAGTAACTCAGTCTGGTTGTAGCTGAACTACTGAAGTAGGGAACTGGTACAAATACTACAAAAAGTACCCACTACTGAAGAACTGATTCAACAGCATATCTAACTTCTAATCAAATGTTGAATGTGTGTTTCTTTTATTCTCATTGATAATGAGAATACCAGCAGGTGGCGCTGGACTGAATCTGAATAATTTAACCTTTTAAACATTTAATTAAAAACCTCACCTCTTTGTTAATCCTGTTTTATATAATAATAATAATAATGTAATTTTTTTTCTAGCTCAAATAGTATTATTACTAGTCAAATAGAAAATACAGATATTCACAAGTATTTTGTTACTAGTAGAAATTCTATTTAAGGAAATCCAACAACTGAACTGATTTGAACTGAAACCAAATCCTTAAACTAAAGTGGTCACTGTAACATTTAATAGTCAGACTGATATGTATTCAGATATCTAAAAATCTGCTGTTCCAAGTAAAATGTAATACTCCAGATAGCTGTAATACCATTCTGCTATCCACTCTGAACACTTCAGATAACTTCAATATAATTCTTAGGACAAATTTAGTCACATTTCCCATTCATGTATATTATTGGGTTTGAAGAACAACCTCCACTAATCTATTCTTCCTGTCTGGAATAAACATGGTGGAGCTCAAATTGATTCATACCATTTTAAGTAGTTATAATTTAACTGTACTAATGATGTCATTGTGAGCGGACTATTTCAGGCTAAAGAGCTTTATTTATGGATAAGAGGAATTAAATAAGTGACATCAACTATTTGAAAACAAATGTCAAGAATCTGATTGTTCTTAAGAAGACTGAAGAGCTACCTATCAGAAATGAAAATAGTACTAGCTTTTTTAATGTACTGTATGTTCAGATATTTAAATACATTACTGACAGCTGGAATAGTGTTTTCATCCAATTAAAATAAGTCATTTAACTAGTAACAACTTAATTATAGGTATTTAAAGTGAGAGTTTCTCCTAAGAATATAATTTTAGCTATTGTGGAAATCTTCATTTTTAATAAGGAAAATAGATTTGATCAGGATAAAATACGGATCTAATGTTACTGATGATTTTTAATGCTCTCTTTTGTAAAATAAACAACCGTTCTGCTTAAATGTTACATGTTGATCCCCAAATTAAGTACCGGTACTTATTACTTATTATTACTTATTTTATTTAGATGCATTCACATTCCTGCGATGGACTGGCGACCTGTCCAGGGTGTCCCCCGCCTCTCGCCCCTTGACCGCTGGAGATAGGCACCAGCTGCCCCGCGACCCTCTGTGGAGGAATAAGCGGCTACAGAAAATGGATGGATGGATGGATGGATGGATGCATTCACATTTTTATTGGAGAACATGTGATTATCTGGGGATTTACCTCCTCATTCAGTTCTTATTCCTGTCCCTCTCCAGTCTGGACCTGGACTAACCCTCCGGTTCTGGTCGACCTCCTTCAGGTTCGGCTTGCTTGGTTCAGGTAGGAGGAGGGGCGGTGCAGCGGGTGAAGCGCTGACTGGTTACAGCGTGAACACCTGAGCTGCACTGGATCGGAGCTCACGCGCTTTAAAAAAACAAAAAACCCGCAGCTTTTTTCACGCGCGTCTGTTGTCTTTATTGACAACCCGTCCTGGCAATCACTTTGAGTGAAGAAGAGAGAAGTGACACCGACGGTTATACAGCTTCCCGGAGCTGACAGGGACAAACACGGAGGTTCTGACTGGAGGTCGGTCTGCTCCAGCTCCGTGTTTCCTTCAGCCGAAGAGACGTGACTCGGGCAGACTGTACCATTTCATGCCGATATGAGGGGGGGGTTTCAAATCATTTTTTTTCATAAGTAAAGTAGTGGCCTCTGATATACATTTTATGAAGACAAAAGGATTGTTTGTTTAATGTCTTAATTTTAACAAAATACCAAAAAGTAAGGTACTTGTGATTTTTAAACTTAAAAAAAACAATTTTTTTTTAGAGACTTTTTTGGGCCCCCTAAAAGTCGTGGGCCCTTAGAATCTTCCTAACCTTCCCCCCCTTTACGGCGCCCCTGATAGGGTATCCCAAAACTGTTGGTACATTGTGAATTAAGGCAGCAGTAGCTCAGTAGGTAGAGTGTTCAACTTACAACTGGAGGGTTGTTGATTTGATCTCAGCTCCAGCTGAACAGTTGGGCAATACACTTCACACATTGTCTGCTGGTTGTGGTCGGAGGGCCCTGTGGCACCTGGCGTATAGCTTTGCTTCTGTGGCTACAATGTAGCTTACTGCCATCAGCATCTGATTGTGTGTATGAATGGGTGAATGTTCTGTAAAATGCTTTGGAGTCCACGACTCCACACAGAAATACTCCAGACTCAATTTGAAAATGAGATCTTCTTGTTTGTGAGGCCATACTGATAACCACTGGTTCTCTGTGCAGCTAATCAGTCTGTGCAAAAAAAATATGCAGTAGTCACTCAAATGACTTTATTGCTGATTAGCAGATTTTATTGTCCAAGCATCACTTCAAAAAGCAACTCAGTTAATGTTAACTGAGCGATCCATTTGTTGTTTTCAAATTACAGCGACAACATTAGCCCACATATAATGATAGTTTTTGATGGTGGCCTTTCCTGACCCTCACATTTCATTTCCATTGTGTGAAGTGGTTGTATGTGTTAACACAGTTGTCTGTATTATCTGCACCAGACTGTCTGTGGAGTTTATCCAGCCAGCTCCCTGTCTGGAAAATGAGAGCATGAGACTGTGTCTGAAAAGAGCAGGTAACTCTACGGAGAATTCAGAGTGAGTCAGTGTGTGTACAGATAACTGATTCTGACCTGTTGCTGCTTACATGCATACATTTCTCCTCCTGTAGAGCACTTGTGTGACTTGGTAACTATAGACATGAGATTCTCCAGACACAAAAATATTCTAGTGTGAAAAATGGTAAACATAAATAGAGTCAGGTCACTCATAATGAAAATATGACAATACGTTGTGACTTTCTTGTTTTGCTTTAGCAGTAGTGTTGTTTTCGTGGAGGATTATAACAAACATATAATTTTAATGCACCTTTTTTTCAAGATGATAACAAGATGCTGATGAGCCAAAAACGGCGCTTCGAAGACTAAAATGAGACGAGATGTCTGAGTTTTTGTTGGTGTGAGAAGACTAGACTAAAATGTTGGTGTGTGGAGTTGTGGAACAGTATTTGGTTGAACTCTTTTTGCTGTCAATTATGTGAACTCACTGCCGAGCATCCTTTTATTGTGGTGGGGTTGAACCCTTCCAATAAAAGTTCTGGGGCGATCGTTCTGGTTTGTCTCTTCATCAAATTATTATTTATTCAAAGAATACTTCTTGACAGCTTGTGATAAATAACCCTGTTGATTGATTACATATTGTGTACTTATTCAGTCAACTTGATGGTGAGTCATTTGCTTTGTTTGTTTCTTTAGTTTGACTAAAAATGCGATGCTACGTTTGCCCATTCAACTCGCTGATGAGCTAAAGCTAAGCTAATGATCATGGTGCTTCGGGCATCATGGGCCAGAATTTTCAGACAGAATCAATACATCAATTAAATTATTTATTCTGAGAGTCCTCTAGTGTTTAAACAAGAGAGAAAAGTGTGAAAATGTTAATTAATGTCTAAGAAAAGTTTATAAAGTGTGTAGTGAGGGGTTACTTCATAGATTTTGCCTTTTGCTGGTTATTTTTAGAACGTAACTCCCGCGATAAACGAGGGACTAGACCACCGTATATCAAAAAGCTGCATTTCCACATGAGACGGAAGTGCTTCATGCCCGGAAGAGCGAGTGATGGCCATTCAGGAGTCAGGATCCATCAGACTTGGTCAGTTTTATCAGGTGGTTTGGGTGTCTCTTATTAAGTACTGTATAAAGCAGGGGAACTCAATTACAAACCTTAAAGAGCCACAGGAAAGTCCACGAACGTGTTGGTGCATGTGGACCGGTCCAAAGCAAACGATCAGCTACTGCTACAGCAGCTCCTCAGCTTGTTATGAAGACCTGCAGGAGAGGCAGGATGAGACGTGCAGGTCCAGCTCGATGGTCAGAAACATGCAGCTTGAGGGCAGAATATGGCCCATGAGCAAACACATTCACACAAGGATAAACTTACAGCATTAAAATAATTAAGAATGTATTATTATTATTATTTAGGCTGTTAACGTTGTTGGTTTTGTAGCCCACCTTTACCCTCTGAACCTCCAGATTCAATAATGTAGCTTTAAAGATTCAAATGTCCCTTATAAATGCTGTCACTGAAGTCCTACGCATTCCTAAAACTTTAATTACTAGTTCCTTTTAACTTACTCAGTTTTGACTTAACACAATAACCAAACCGTAGGAAAAAAAAAAAGATACACCTTTTCCATGTAAAACAAAACAAAACATAACAAAAAAAAAAATCAAAATGCCAAAATCAAAGCATAAAACATCCAAAAGGTTACATCTATAAAAATAAGAAATATTCTACTGAATGTAATAAGACTTAACAACAGGTGAATATTTTTACAGATTCCACCAAGTGTGGAATGTTCAGTTTCTTCCATTTATATATATTTTAAGCCTTTAACAACTTTTTCATCAGACTTGTTCTCTTCTTTCAGCGTACTTCTCCACCATTAAATCTCTTTCTGTTCTGATTCAGTGACTAAAAGCAGGAAAAAAAAAAACGCTTCACTTTGCAGGCAGACCACGCAATGTTGAGCAGGGCTCCTGGCACAAAAATGAGTGGGAAATAATAAAGTTACACTTTCCTTCCCTCGCTCTGTCTTGCACACCCACACACCACAGTCCTCTTCACTCCCACTCCAACAACTAGTTAAAACAATGCCCAACTAAAAGCTCTGCTAATTAGTTCACACAATAGGACAAAGGGGAACTGACTTTTTTCACAAATGCTTTCACTTTAAAGGATAAATCTCTTTGCTTAGTGGTAGATATGGAAAGGTAGAAAAATGTGTAAATCCTAAATCAACCTGCATCTTTTGTTTGTTTTATAATATTGATAGCACAGGGCATTGTTTGTTTTTTTATCACATAGTTTCAAGGCTGCAGAACGGATGTTTCTTGGAAAGAAAAAAATATTCTTAGTTCGACGATAACAGGCAACAAAAACTATTTTTGGAATAGCTCAAATGATTCCAGGGTATCTATAAAAAAAGTTTTAGGTAAGTAAATAATGTGCAGGCGTAAATAAATGAACACATGAAGTGAGAGCAGGGAGAGACTGAGTAGATAGGGCTAATGCTGGGTAATATAACATAAGAGTTCAAGAGAATTTGTAGCATTTATAACATCTATTATGTCACTAAGACCATGGTTTTCTGGGTTGGGAGAGAGGTAGA
This sequence comes from Callopanchax toddi, assembly GCA_006937965.1. Lineage (NCBI taxonomy): Eukaryota > Metazoa > Chordata > Actinopteri > Cyprinodontiformes > Nothobranchiidae > Callopanchax > Callopanchax toddi. The sequence continues at coordinate 1,352,431 of SSNR01000113.1, forward strand.
GTGGAGGGGTCTTGTAGCCTGGTAAACCAGACTATACAGTATATGTGTATATAGTCTGGCCACGGTCCACTGAAATGACTCATTCATGGGGCGGGATCAACGGTTGTCAATCAAACCGTCCTCACATGCTATTGGATAGCGCTAGAGCCATTTAACAACAACCAGAAGCAGCTTGTCAGCAAAGCAGCCAATAAATCCTCTTTCAACATAAAATATTTAAGTTCCTCTATCTGTTCACGTCTTAGAGAAAAGCCCAAATCTAAATAGTCTAAAAGTGATAATAAAGACGTTTCAAACGAACGTGGTTCCTGAACTGCCGCTGAATGTTTAAATTCAGTCGGAGCTCTGACGTCATCGGCTAATCCCGCCCTCCAACCCGTTTAAGCGTTGTGATTGGCAAATTTCATTTGAAACAGAAGAGAGATGTTTCTAAGGAATCAAGATACAAGATGAAGAACTGACAAAAAGAGGAGTAAACAATTGACTCTAGATGACTAATCTATCACTTTGACTGAGAGTAAATTAGGGGATCCTGTTGTAAAGAAAACAAGTCTTCCTGTCTTGACTTCATATATCTAGCGTGGATCTACAAGAGTTATACAAAACGTCTGTCAGGTTTGTTTTATGATGTGACCACTATTAGTTATACAGACACTTTAGGTTCTGATGTTTTCACTATGTAATCTGGTCAAAAGCATAGAGAACTGTGTGCCTATAAAAAAACACAGAAACAAAAATGAATAATTCTAATTCTGCAGAGCATACAGTTCAGACAACCGAGATCCTAAAATATGAATATCTTTAGCATGTTTTTGTTAAGGGAAAAGGCCAATTTTATAAAACCTGCAAATTAAAACTGTTAATTATCATAAGAACATCCCTCAAGTAGTAAATTATAACCTTTTGTTAGAAATTTGTCAGCCTAAAAAATGACTGGATAAGTTGCATTATTGTCACTGACTTAAAGATTATTCATATTAAATAATCAAAGACATAATTTTGAAATACATAACTGGTGGCAACTGATTTTGAGAGGTTGTGTAATTCATTATGGCTTGTATAATCACAGGTAGTAAAAATAAAATGCGTCAAAAATAGTTATTCTTATTAAAGTGACTTTAGATACGGCCATATTAATAGTCATTCAATTTAGACCCTGGCCAAAAGAGGATTATTGTTATGGTTAATGAGTCCTAATTAGCAACTTCAATTACTATTTCAAATGACCAAATATCCAGAATAAAATTCAAGTTTTGATTAAATTCGAAAAAGGTTGTTTCCCCACCTCCCACTCCTCTCCACATCTGCCCTAATTTTCTGGAATTTGGGCTTTTTGTCCAACCATGTTTTATCGCTTTCCTTTTCCCACGCTGTCAAATTCACCTTCCTAATTCTGTAATCACTTCTCTGGTCCACTCTTTCTTTTGCCTGCCACCTTTTCAAGTAAATCAGTCTGACCCCACGTTTTAAAACCATCTGCTGTTCTTTTGTTCTCCGTCCAGATTCACTTTTAACTCTGCCCGCCTTCTCGCCACCATCACCTCATTTTGAGGAATCATCCAAAACTTGGTATAATGCTCATCTACAATCAGCACCAAGACTCTGGAGTGGATTCTTCTATTTCCTTTCTTTCTTCATGTCACTACACCACAAAGACATTTTAATGAAATACTGTATAATTGGGGCAGAAAAATGCCTTAAAATCATCCTTTGAATAAACTCCCTGTCTTTTTTTAAGATGATTTAATTTTATTGAATTAACGTTCATTCTCTCTGTATTATTTGCTGTATAAAGGTCAGGAATGATGGTTTTAGAATAGATCATTTGTTGTCAGGTCTGTTTTTATTATTGCCCTTAGCCATTGAGCATGTTTATATATTTTTTAATTTGGGCTAAAAACTAAGAATGAATTGGTCCTATTTCAAGGTACTAGACTAAACTTTAGTGGTAGATGTGATATCAACAGGAAACCCCAGTTATAGATGTTTTTAAAGGCCTGTGATTTGTAAGCCTCAGTGTCCTTCCCGTTTCTTAGTTTATCCTGTTTCCTCTCACATGCCAGTAAGTGCAGTACACTATGCTTAGGGATGCACAAAGTAGCAGAGGCCAGTAAGTAAGAAAATGTAATTATAGCTCAGATAATGGAATGTTCTCAGATAATTAGGTCTGACAGTGCAGAGAATGCTGGAAAGGGGGAGCCCACTTGAAATCTGGCTTTGTTATTGCCTCTATCTATCCTCAGCTTTGTGCCAAGCCTCCAGCAACAAAACTGGGCAGTGTGGCAAATTCAGCACAGGGGCCAAACAGCTTCACTACAGTTTCATCATGTGAAATAAACAGGTCCAAGCTTGGAATGTGTCTAATGGATGCTAATTATATTTTGAAGTATTATAAAATAAAGCTGTCAGCTTAGTACATTTGTTTTGCTTTCAACATTGTACCACCTGTGACAGTAATTTAATAAGCTCTTGTTTTGGTGTAGCAGAAAATGTAAACTTACATTTTTCCATTGGTGAAGTGTTATTTCATCTATCCATCCACCTTCTCCCACTTATCCAATATCGGGTCATGGAGGTAGCAGGTCTAGATGGGACCAGGACATTTCTCCCCAGTCATACTCCCCAGTTCATTCTGGGGACCCCATGGTGTTCCGCAGAATCCTTACTAAAAGAACTTAAACTCACCAAACAAAAAAAGTCTACTTACCAGTGGCGTCTCGTCATGTAGGGCCGGTAGGTCCCGGCCCCACCAGCCACCAGATGGCGCTGTGGGGATCAGTGGGAAAGAATAGTTTGTTTTTAGACTAATACTGCATAAAAACCCATTATGTTACTAAGATATTCTGTTATAAATATCTTTGTAATCATATCTAAGTCTTTGCTTTGATACTAACAAGCTAAGGAGGTTAAATCCTCTTGAAATCCTGGCGACGGGCCAGCCCCTCGCAGCCTGTCTAAAAGACGAGCATCTGAAAATCACTGGGCGCATGCGCAACACACTCTCAATAGACACACACGGGGCACGAAGCGCTGGGCCCCAAACCCAGACCATCCAATTAAAACACTGGAATATCACACGTGACGTTACCTTCAAGTTCGGTGGGAAAGCAGAGCTTCTCAACCTGTTGTTTAGCTCATGAGCTACCAGGACAAAAAGACAATTCGAAGTAGATTTTTAAAAAGGATTTGCATCTTTTCTTTTGAAGAAATGAACAATGCTGGTGAGTGAACCTTCATTTGCAATTTCATGTATAAAATAGTTGTTTTCTTAAATTAGATTTAGATTAAATTGCATTTTTAATGTGAAAGTTTGTGCTACAGTTATATATTTGAGTTGTGCCCCACCTAACATATGATGCCAGAGACGCCACTGCTACTTACACAAAGTAATTTTCAGACTTAGATAACACTGCGTACACACTGCTGCACACAATTCCCACTTTTTAAATCACACCCTTCCCAGGATGGTGCTCAGGTGATTTTAGATCACATCCCGCCTCCTACACACACATTTTGTCATAAATGGTCAGTGCAAAGTACCTCATGAATATTCTGCATGTGCATAAACCTGCTGACTTCTGGCATTTCGTGGTTAGTCACGGCATTGGAGGGGGCTACAAAATGCAATTTCACAAGAGACTGAAATCAAGGTGTTTGTGGGTGAGGTGGCACAAGAGAAAATGAGATAGATGAGGGATCGGCCCAGAACTACATGAGAGAACCCATTAAACCCATTAATGCTAGCTGATCAAGTCTGCCTTGATTCCTGTTCATTATGATTTTATTTGTTGTTGTCTTCATGTGTTTATATGTTTGTGTACTACCTTTAAATGGCTCTTTGGCCAGGCAGTGTTTATAAATAAGAACTGGTTCTCAAACATTTTACCTGGTAAATTAAAGGCAAAAGAAGAGAAATTGGAGGCAGATAAGTTTAATTATGAACAAAACTTCTTTTTACTCTCTCCCCTTGTTTTTCCTTCAGACAGTTATCCAATTGGGTAACCAACATGATGAGCTCTTCTAATGAGCGCGGCTCGTCTCTTAAAGCTAATTCATCTTTAATGGGTTCATTCAGAGCATGAAAAAGCGCACTCCTACTGTATAAGCACAAGGACTGAAAAACTAAGTAAAATCTGAAATGAATTGTTGATCTTATTTCATTTGCTATAAGTTTTTGGAAATGTCAGTGTCACTATGATGATCAATTTATTTTAAATTCTTATACTCATTTTGCAAAGACTGGATAAGTTCCTAACCAAGCTTCTGCCCACCTTAGAGCCCTGTCTCTGAATAATCCAACATTGTAGGAGACTTTTAAATCACCATTTGGAAAGGACTGAGGTTAGCAATTAAAACCATGAGTACATTGCAGAAGAAATCCTCTGCAGCTGCCTCCCTCACTGGTGAAACATTCTGGGGAAGGTGAGCAGATGTCACGGAACATGGAAGGAGACAGAGAAACCAGCAGAGAGACTCTGGGAACAACTTCTGGAGAGGTAGAAGAAGTGAGATTCAGTCTGCATGCTTTGTAGAAGAGAAGTGGGTTGATCAAGGCCCTGATTGAATGTGTTCTGTTGTTCATGGAGGGACCTGAGAACAGCTTCATGTGTAATAATTAATAATTAAACCGTGTTGTTCAGTGATGGTGCTTCTGAGAGTTTTTGCTGGGTCAGACTGACCTGAGTGTTCTGCCATGTTTTGAGGCGAGCTTCGGACCTACATGCATGAAAACTTTCAGGAGGCAGAGATCAAAGTTAAGGTGGTTTATTGAAGTAATGTTCTGTGTGATGGGCAGGGTTATGGAGTTGATGATGGAGCATTGAAGGGAAAACAGGTTAGGCTGCGGGTTCAGAAAGAGCGAGAGGAGCTCGATGTAGCTGGTCATGAAGGGAGTTGTCTACAAAGTTTATGGTTCAAAGGAGGTTTGGACTGCGAATCCAGGAGGCATCAGTGAGAGACAAATCCAGAAGAGAGGTGTCCTTAAAAGGCAGAAGGAGCAATATTAGCATAAATCCAAGTAAACATTAGGAGATCTACAAGGTATAGCATGGAGGGCTACATGGGTTGACACTGAGGCATCAAATGATCGGCAGCCAGCTCCTCTTAAGCTCCAGCTGATGTGCTGATCGATAGCAGATGAGCGGGATCACGCTACACCGCCACCCCCCAGCCTGCAGCTTAGTGGAAGAGAAACACCACACAAGCACAACTTAACCCAGAACCCTGACAATGGTACATAAAATAGTGAATTGTTTTTTTTTTTCCTTGATAAATCATAATGTGAAAGTAATTAAATTGTTCAAAAACACATTTTGGACTTGAGACGAGTGGTAAAAGTACATAAAGGTTTTTGCAGTACTTTTAGTTAGTGCTGTCGTGAGATTTAAATAATTAATAAATTATATATAATTAATCTCATTTTTAATCTCACATAAAAATTGCTGAGGGAAACCATCATCTTATGGTATTTTCTTGTAAATTCATTAAATTATTGTGGTAGACCAAAAGATTAATATCTAAAAAGTGTCTAGGAACTACTTTGTTGTAAATTCCACAGTTGGTCGCAGAAACCTGATAAATCTGAAGGTGTTTGAACTGGACACTACTATTTCAGTTCATAGGCTTTAACTCCAAGGTTTTGCCATCACAAGATGCTGACAAAGTGTTTGTTGTGTGATGAAGCACTGCAGTATGAGCCCTTTACTTTCAGGCCTAGGTTTATGGATGTGCAGAGCAGCTAGACTGTAACCTTTGTTTACCAGCTTTGGACCCTCTGCTGCGTCCATGTATCTCTTGTGTCTGAGTCTGACATTATCTCTATTTAGATCATTTTAGAACTTAGATACTTAACTGTGCTTTGCTCCATATGATGCTGTGTAAACCCATTCTTAGTCAGCCACTTCGTAAAAAAAGAACATTTCAAAAGCAGCCAAGTCAAAGCAATAGAAACCAGTATACCTGAAAATGTTTTTGCTACCATCAAAGTGCAATGGCTTTCAAAAACATAGAGCTGGAATTTAGCCTGATGGCCTTAAATAGGTGAGGTGCATTTTATAGTTTTACTCAGAAAACGCCCTACTTTTATATGGTGAAGGCAAGACTCAAAACTCATTCTGCTCAGACACTCATTTTATTTTGGCTAAACCTCTGCTTTTTATCCCTGTGCCTAGTTATAACTTATATGTCAAAGATTTGTAAAATCTTATATAAAGCAATAGGGCTGTGCGATATGATGAAATATTTCGTCTGGACGATAGAAAATGTCTACCGTCAGATAAAAAGCTCTATCGTTTAAGCCACGATAGAAGTTTTACAGCATAATGCACTTTACGGGATGTTCATGAACGCACCGAGCAGCAACGCATAAACAAACATGGAGGCAGACGGTAGTGGACGCGTTTTAGACCAGAGTCAACAGGATAACCAGCTAGCTCAAACCGAGGAGCTTATATCTAAAAGAGGGAAAACTTCTGTCTCATCGATGTGGTTTAAATATAAAAAGACCGACGTGGACCAGACAACAGCTGTTTGTAAAGTTCGCCGGCTCCCGGTCCCAACAACGGACTCCGACGCCACTAATATATTTTATCACCTGCACAAAAACCACGTCGAAGAATACAGAGACAGTCAAAGAGCAAAAGCTGCAAAAGCTGCGTTGAGTGTTGGAGTAAGAACTCAGAATAAACTCCAGACGCTGCTACAGGTTTTTATCTGCAGCACGTCATGTAGCGTCTAGCTGCCAGCTGAGCAGGATGGAAGGAAGGAGGAGGTTACTGCTGCTGTTACCAGGCACTTATACAAAGTAATGGCTCTAATCTAAACGGTGGAGAAACGTGAGTTTAGTGAGATACACTCGAACCCAGATATGAAACACCCAGCTGAAACATCACTAAAGTCATGTTACTGATCTATATGATGCATGTCGGGCCACAGTGGAGGAGGAGATTCATAAGGAGGTGTTCTATTGTATATTTATCGTTATCGGGATATAAAATGAGCTATATCGGGATATGGAATTTTGGCCATATCGCCCAGCCCTATAAAGCAATGACTTCTAAACGGTAGGTTAACAATAAATTATTTTGGTCTTTTTTGTGCAATGTCCCACATTTTAATGTCTCTAGAACATCGTAATACCTAAAAACAACACTAAGTATCAATTTAAATCAAATTTTAGTATACTGTATACTATAGCAGTGGTTCCAAAGGTTAGGGGTCTTAAAACAACAAATGGGGGTCCTGGGATGTATTTTTCTCCAGAACTGAAAGTGAATTTTAAATCCCTGCTAGACCCAATTCTCTTTTCATTATATATACATCCCTTAGATTGTATTATTTGAAAGTATAACACATGGTATTTGTGAAAGTATTTGTCACTAACCCTAACCCTAAAACATTTTCCAAATGTTTTAAATGATATTTCAGGTCTAAACTATGATCTATGGGTTGACTTCCACAACATCTGTCATTCTGATGAAGACCCTCCTTCCTCCTAGAGACCCCTTTCCATTATTTCTTGCCGCCGACGTTTTTCAGCCAATGAAATTCAAATGTCTGCATTCTCTCAACATGCACGCGCATTGACCAAACCTGTACCAGTAGGGGGTGCTCTCATACAGGACGCTCCGTGTGTTTCTGTTTTCCGTCTCAGCCTCACAGCTCATTTCTACTAAAAACCTACCCATTCTCCAGCTAAAGATGGATGTATTTTTATTGTTAAACCTTTCACCTCACAGAATGGCAAGGCTTGACAGGATTACGCATTTATTTTGTTCAGAAAGTTCATCCAGGGCCGAGTCAAGTTCAGCTTCAGAGTCCAGCAGCAGCTCTCTGCTAACAGAGCTAATATCAGAAGCAGCAGGGACAGAGAGGGCTCATCAGACCCTCGTAGTATTGTTGGAATAAGATAAGAACGAAGCACTAACCACTCCACCTATTTGCCAAGATTTTTGCGATGGGTGGGGGGCCAGCTTCACGGACATCCGCAACGTATATGTGCCGTGTGCACGGGCACACACGCAACCGGACGCGCGTGTCGAGATGTTTTGAGGAGGAGCCTTTGGACGTTAGATTCAAAAACTGCTCTCTTGATGAAATCCTCCAGAGTGCGGCTTTAAGTAGTTTTGTGTCTTGTTCACAAGCGATAGTAGAATGGAGAAAGATGGACTTATGAATAGAGGCTTTGTCTGCAGTAATGTGGGCATTGCTCCAGTTTGTTGTGGTGAAGAAGGAACTGGAACAAAAGGCAACGCTCTTCATTTATCGGTCCCTCTCTGTTCCAGCTCTGACCTATGGCCATCATATGATTTGATAATGATCAAAAGAGCAAGATCTCAGGTACAAATTGAGGAGCTCTGTTATTTAGGGTAACTTCTCAGCATCAAAAGGAGTAAACTGAGGTGGTGCAGGCATCTGATCAGGATGACTCTTGGCTATGTTCCTCTGATGTTTTCTGGACACATTTTTCTGGAAGGAGACCTGAGATCAGACCTAGAAGTCACTGCAGGGAATTCATACTCTCTCTGGCCTGGAAATACCAATAGACAAGTGGAAGAAAATTGATAAATGGATCACTTTTAATAGAATAACAACTTTGCATTTAATCAACTGCCAATTTTTTACATATTTGTTTGTCATTTTTGTCCAATAAAGCTGCAATTTCCAGTATTAAAATGTGCTCTCTTACATGGATGAAAAGAATGCCAAAGGTTTGATATTGCAAAAATTGGCTTTGCTTCAAAGAACCATTATCAGTGCTTATCTTTTGACTCTTACCCTGTTAATGACCATTTAGAGCATGATCATAAAACATCCATTTGATTTGCACTTACTGAACAAAAACATGTACGGGGGATTAAAATTAACTGCTCATTGCAAAAGAATGATTCTGTATAAAGTACATTTATGTTATGCTACATATTAATTTGATGATCAAACATGTTTGGTCATTTTTATAAATATATCACACAGAACACCTCAAACTGAGCCTGCATGAGACAGTCATGATGCATAACGCAGTTTTCAGATAGCCTCACTCAAAATGAATGTGAATGAAAATGGATACAATATAAAAAGCCCATTTTCTGCCAAAAACCTCCCCAGAGGAGAGGTAAATGTAATACATATTGTTACAGTAAAAAAAGAACCACTACTGAAGCTTTGCAGCATATATTGAAACTGAAGTGAAAAATGACTTTTTTTCTGTATTAGCCTTGCCTGGCTTCCTATTTGCCCCATTGTTCAATCCATTATTTGATTTTGTTCTTGTTGCTTTTAGTGAGGGTTTAAATCAATGTCCTCCTGTGTAGCTCTTATAGATGTGTTATGTTGTGTACAGTAAATGCAGGGAAGATGAGGATTTTTATCTAAAATGCAGAAAAAAAATCCTGTGGGAATTAACAATAAATATCTAAAATTGTTCAAATCCATTTATTCCAAAACAGGAAAACCATGTAACTCTGGTTGAATTAATGTCTGTGAAGTGTCTATTTATTAAAAGTAGCGTGGGTGCTTTATCTTCAACAATAAGTACCTAAAATCCCCACAAAGATGACTGTAAGACCTACTACCGTCTTTTACTTTTCTGTAAGTCATATGTTCTTTCTTTAAAAAGCTCTAAATCTATGGGGCTAAAACGATGACAGAGTAAACTGAAACTGAAAAAAAATACATTGAAACTGAAGAAAAAAATAAACTGAAAAATAAAATGTTAAAACTGAAAAATAAAACATTGATACTGAAAGAAAAAAAATTGAAACCGAAAAATACACTGAAACTGGAACAAACCCACAAAAATAACTCTTTTTTACATTGACACTTTATTTTCAGAGTTTCTATTCATTTTTCAGTTTCACTTCAATTTTTTTCAGTTTCAGTTTTTTTTTTTTCAGGTTCAAATTTTTTTTTTCAGTTTCAAGTTTTTTTTTTTCAGTTTCAAGTTCTTTTTTTTCAGTTTCAGTTCTTTTTTTTTCAAGTTGTTTGCTGTCACTGTTTTTGCGCCGGGCGCGCGCTTGAGGGGCGGGGCTTCTAGCCTGCATATTATTAGCATTCATGTAGGAGTGAGCCAGCCAAGCTAGAAGCTAGTGAGCCAGTCAGGCCAGCTGAGACCAGAAAATCAATGGCTGCTTGCAGTTAGGAAAAACCAACAGTAAGTATGTCGGTTTTTGATCTTTTACAGAGATGAATCATTGTAAATAAGTTTCGTTTTTAATTAATTATGTTTGATAAAGGTGCGGTGGAAAAGCTAACGTTAGCCAAGTCGTGTTAGCAAGCTAACCTCTGGGTAGCTCCAGCAGGTAGCCTGTCTGTAGACCAGGAGAGCTGAAGTACATCTCATAACAGGTTAGCAGGAAATATTCAGCAGCCTCTAACCCAGAACAGCAGAATGTAGAGCATTATATCTGCTCTGGGGCTAATCAGGACTTTGTTCTCTGCTAATGCAGGCTAACAGGTGAACTGCTGCACGAGTCAGGCACCAGGAATTCAGCTCAGACCTGTTTATACCCAGATCAGTTGAATAATTCAGAATATTTATTATTCAATATGGTTCTTGCACAACCTCAATGTTTATAGTTTTTTTTGTTTAGATTGATTCATTTTTTAAGTGTTTGTCAACTTTATTGATCAATTGATCAGAGTAATGTTTAATGTAAGTGTAATTAGTACCTTTATGGATTATTTCCAGTTGTATTAAGATATAAATTGTGTTTTATTTTCTGTTCTTGAGATGCTGTTTGCATGACGTTCATTCCTGTGCCTGAGCTGAGTGAGAAGAAGTCCAAAGCCTGTCATCGGCGTCTCCCAGACTTCCTGCAAAACCTTAAACTACAGGTTTGTATTGTCAGTCAGTTAAAGTTAAAAATCATAACAAAGGTAACAAAAAAGCAGATATGGACATGGGTATTTTTGTATATTAAAACCTACAACACAGAAAAATTGTCAACTTTCATTTTTGAATGTTTTGCTTATACAAATTCACTCTTTTTAATTTTTCAGTGATCTTGATCAATAGATCTTCAGACTTTCTGAAGCTCTTTCAAAATGTTATATTATTTTTTTACTTTGGCTGCATTTTCACTGTGTCCAGTACTTGACCATTTTCATAGGAATGGTTTTATTTAAGTCACTTAATGCTGATGTAAATCTTTATAGACATTAAAGAACCAGTGTCAACACATAACAGAAAACCTAACAAAGTTAAACCAGATCAGATGTTTTTGTTACCAGCCGTGCTGTGGAGATAGTTTATTTTCTTAGCTGATTCGATTTAAAAAATGACAAGGATAAAGCAGATTGACAAACATGAAATGGTATTTTAGCACCAACAAGCTGAGAACTATTAGCTGAAGACCTGTGCTACAGCAGATGATTGATCACATGTTAAACGATGTATTGTCAGGTCCTTCTTTAACTTCTATCATTTATTCCTGTTCATATTTTTGCACTCAGTCATGTAGCTGAACTGGACAAATATTATTTGGAAAAATTTGATACATTTCAAAGATACACATGAAAAGATCCTAAGTCTGAAGAACTACTGATTCTCCAAACTCCATGGATGCAAAATATAAGGAAATGAGGGCCAGTTTTAAACTTTTGCACAATATTGTGCATGCCCCACATTTATATATATTTATTAGCTGTGCTTTTTTAAGATCATTAAAACATTGCATCATCCGTTTTCTATACCTGTGTGGTCCTGTTCAGGGTTCAGGGAGTTGATCTCAACCAGGTAACACCCTGAACAGGCCGTCAGTCCATCAGTGCTTTACTGTTGTTTACTGTAGTGATTTGACAGACACCTCTATCATAATCCACTTATTAGCTAAATTTGTAGTTTATAGATCAAAATTATTACATTGAACTGAAGAGTATAATAGCACTTAATATTTCTGGGAACTGATGCTCATTCTAGTGAATGGAATGAAAAAAAGAACATGGAGGTTTACTTCATAAGGCCATATTTAATGATGATTAGCATGCTATGTGTATATGCTAATCTGCACACATCAGCTGTAACTGTGATTTCTTAAATCACCTTGACTCCCCTTCAGCAGGTGTGACAGAAAAAAATGACAAAGCCAGACCTTAATGAAAAACTACCTTTAGGTAGCCACCAGTTGGTAAAGGAGTTTATAAAGTCATTGTATTAATTACACAGTTGATTTCAAAGCTTTATTGTCATATGCACAGTAAAGAAACACATTTCCCTGCACAATGAAATTCTTACCTTACTGACTATAATGGATGTCAAAAAATGTACATCTAAGCATAAGATACATAAAGATAAAATAGGTAAACTAGCAATAAAATATTTCTTTAAAAGATAGATGTAAACTATACATTTTTATAGCAGTTGATCACAAACCAGTTTCAAGTAACATCATGTGGTATCTGCTGGAAATCCTGAACCCTTTCTGAAGATGAATGTTTTGACAAACGTCAGTTAAAATGTGTTTATTAAATCATCTTTTTGGCCTTATACTGTATATGATTTTATCTGTACAGACTAGACATTGAACTTGATATGAAGAATAAAACTGAAATTCAGGCCAACTGTTAGACATCTGCTGGAACTGAAACATCTAAAACCATTAGTTTTACTGTTTCTTTTATGTGTGTTGTGATTACATCATAGGATTAATGTTGCTAATTCTTACATTGGTTTTGATATTTATGCAATAAATTACCCATTTGTATCTGATCCCAGGACCAAGAGGAACTCCAGAGCCTCCAGAACCAGGATCAAGAGGAACTCCAGAGCCTTCAGAACCAGGACCAAGAGGAACTCCAGAGCCTCCAGAACCAGGATCAAGAGGAACTCCAGAGCCTTCAGAACCAGGATCAAGAGGAACTCCAGAGCCTCCAGGAACAAGAGGAACTCCAGAGCCTCCAGAACCAGGATCAAGAGGAACTCCAGAGCCTCCAGAACCAGGATCAAGAGGAACTCCGGAGCCTCCAGAACCAGGATCAAGAGGAACTCCAGAGCCTCCAGGAACAAGAGGAACTCCAGAGCCTCCAGAACTAGAACAAGAGGAACTCCAGAGCCTCCAGAACCAGGATCAAGAGGAACTCCAGAGTCTTCAGAACCAGGATGAAGAGGAACTCCAGAGCCTCCAGAACAAGAGGAACTCCAGAGCCTTCAGAACCAGGATCAAGAGGAACTCCAGCGAACAGTTTCATAACTTCAACACCTTGATTGTATTCAATTTATTTCTAATAATATTGTAAATACATTATTTAAAAGATTATTCATAAAATTGTGATGTAAATTTAAGATAAATGTTACTGAATTTTAATTTTGAACATTTGAACACCAGCAATTTGATTAGTTTTGAGTTAAACATTTTTATAATCAACATTGTCATTTAGGTTTCCACAGTGTTACAGAACTAATCTTTTACATGTGACATCTGAAAGTAATAAAACATGAAGTGAATTGGTTTTGTCACTCATTGAAAGGATCAGTTAATTGTTTTGAATATTTATTGATAACATGATAGTTTATATGCACACAATTCAAGGATAACAGAAATGTCACTCTCTGCTGAGAATGGTTATATTAAACAATTATTGAATGTGCAGAGAATTTCTGATATTAAAACTATCTAGTAATCTGAATTCTTTGAAGCTGGTGGAGGTGAGATGGTGTCATTAAAAATATTAGTCCAATGTTGATTAAGTCAGATTCTGTTCTGTGCTCAGATGACGTTTGTTCAGCCGTTCCTGAAGGTGTCATCGTCCTTTCAGATCCTTGGATTGTTATTAATCTATAAAAAAAAGACAAAGCAAAAATATGAACAGGAATAAATGATAGAAGTTAAAGACAGGACCTGACAATACATCATTTAACATGTGATCAATCATCTGCTGTAGCACAGGTCTTCAGCTAATAGTTCTCAGCTTGTTGGTGCTAAAATACCATTTCATGTTTGTCAATCTGCTTTATCGTTGTCATTTTTT
>SSNR01000113.1:1367772-1384354 GCA_006937965.1 Callopanchax toddi
GAACTTGAAACTGAAAAAAAAAACTTGAAACTGAAAAAAAAAAACTTGAAACTGAAAAAAAAAATTTGAACCTGAAAAAAAAAAAACTGAAACTGAAAAAAATTGAAGTGAAACTGAAAAATGAATAGAAACTCTGAAAATAAAGTGTCAATGTAAAAAAGAGTTATTTTTGTGGGTTTGTTCCAGTTTCAGTGTATTTTTCGGTTTCAATTTTTTTTCTTTCAGTATCAATGTTTTATTTTTCAGTTTTAACATTTTATTTTTCAGTTTATTTTTTTCTTCAGTTTCAATGTATTTTTTTTCAGTTTCAGTTTACTCTGTCATCGTTTTAGCCCCATATAAATCTGGATGACTAAGGCAATTTAAAGATTTCAAAATTGGAAATCTTGGACTTTAATGGATTTTTCTTCCTCTGCTTTTTTGCAGTAGTTATTACCATGGCACATGTTTATGTCATTACATTTAAATACATTTAGTTGGTATTTTATTGCCTTCAAAACAATCACTGCAAACATGTCAGGAATTGTTTCTCCAGAAAACTGCAACTATTTGAAATATCTTCAACTTGAGTTATGAGCAACTCGCAAAACTAAAAAGGATGACATCACAACAGGAAGAGCAATGAGTTCTTATTTTACGAATGGTTGATGTTATCGTTAGTGCTGAAAAATCTGGTTTATCCTGAAAGATATATCAGATCAACTCTGATCAGAAAGCTTTTCTTCTCTTTTACTTCATAAATCAGTATAATATGTTAATCTCCTTTCTTACCTGTTTGTGTCATGTAAGGTGAAGTTCAGAAAATTAAGTTTAAGACATTGTTGTCTTTGTTTAATTCACTGTAAACCTTCATTTTCCCCATGAATCACCATTCGCCACCATTTAGTAAAGCACCTTTTAGTCCCCACCTTATGAACAATGTGCAGACTGGACATAATTGTAGTTTCCAGGTCTATAAAAAGGCCAGTGCATTTCTCAGGAGCCTGTACTGAAAATGTCACATAGCCAAAAGTCAATTTTATGTAAATTAAAGGACTTCTGTCTGTAAATTACACCCACAAATTGTAGGTCTGCAATCAGTTACTTTGATTGATAATGGTGGCATTATTTAGTGTTGACTGGTTGATGCCTATAAATAATTTTACAAAGTGTTTTAATGATGTGTAAGACCTTATGTTTTCTGTTTAGAACTGGTCTCCTGACTGGACTGTGCCAGAGGAATTAAGATTAACAGAGTGCTCACATTAAAGATTCTAATCTCTTTTTATCCTTTTCATCCTTCTTTCTGCAGACCTAATCAGTAAGTCATTTAAGCTTTTCATGTCCTCTTGTTCTAAGGTAGAGCCTCTGACAAACAGAGGTATATATTTAAATAAACCTGTACAAACTCCCCTTATCTAGGATGGAAGACGTGTTTGTTTTATTCTTATTCCTCCTGAATCATTTGACTTTTCTCATTCACACTGTTATGGCTGCTGCTGCTGTGTGTGTGTGTGTGTGTGTGTGTGTGTGTGTGTGTGTGTGTGTGTGTGTGTGTGTGTGTGTGTGTGTGTGTGTGTGTGTGTGTGTGTGTGTGTGTGTGTGTGTGTGTGTGTGTTTTTTTTTAAGTGTGCATGCTGTGATTTTTCAGGTGCAAGTGATTTAAAGTTGAGTCAGGGGAAATTGTATTGTTATTTCACTGTTAGCACATTGTGAAGCAAAGCCTCCTTTTAGTATTTAAGTTTATAGATGTTTTGTTAATAAATCCTTGTATTTATAAAACCATGTCAGTAGTAGAAGGGATGCAAACATCTCCCACATTTTCAGGGTTATTCATTATGAAAGATGTTAATAAGCGCTAGATGGACCAGCAGAAACTATTTAGACAGAACAGCATCTAAACCAGCATGAAGAAGAAAATCTGTGTTTCACACAAACCCCTCCATTAAAACTCCAAAGAGGAAAGAAAATGCACCTGCTGTGTGAGTCTGAGTTGCTGCTTTGCACTTCCTGGAGCTCCACGCTGTTTAACAACCAGCTGACAAAGTGGCACATTGGATAAGCAGAGTTCTGACCCTATTTCAAACAGTGCATAAACCACATCAACCAGATGCCCTGCTCTGATCCAGTGGCCATAGGGGTCGAACCTCACTTTCACCACAGAACAGGGTTGTTTCAAATGAATGATTAAGGGTCAGTAAATGAGCTGAAGATGATCAATGTCAGGCTGTGTATTATTCCACTCAGTTTTGTTCTTTCTCAGTTGCACATTTATGTTGTCAGCTGGTAATGACACAGTAAACTTCTGCAATGCTACAACGCTCTGACTGATCTATCCTGCTTTAAGGTGACACTTTCTGCTGATGACAAACTTTTCACGTCACTTCACTTTGCATCATCTTTTCTTACCGGGTCATATTTCATGCTTGCTTTTTGCTCTTCCAGAACACCTGATTCTGATTTTTATACCATAGCTGTGGAGGATGGATCGTGCCATAATTAACAATACATATAGAAATAAATAAATAAATGGCTTGATAAAGTTATTAATCTATCAAATATTGTGTCCAAAATATAACAAAATAAAAAGACGTTTTCAAAGTTATCTGACTAAAATGTGTGACATAAATTTATATTTTTAAATCATTTTTAACAGTAATAATTTAACATGATCATTGTCTATTTTTCTGTTTTATTTCCTATCTTGTTTTATGTCATTTTAAAAATAAATTTTCATGTTCTGCATTATTTTAATACAATAGTTTTATTTACATTTTATTTATCATAAAAAACATTAATTTATGTGATACTTTATAATCAAATAATTTTGGAAAAGTTTTTTTTTTTTAAATATTTTAAACACAATATTTGACAGCCATTTATTAAGTTTTATGTGTAAATTATGGCAGGATCTGTCCTCCATACAAACCAGCTTTCTGTGACATGAAATATTTAGATTTTCTTTGTTTTACATATTTTTTGTTGCAAATACTCCCATATACCAACATTGTGCTTTGTTAGGTTTTCATACTTAATGCAAATCTTATAAATGTTAAATGTTGGTCAAATTTCTTTTTTCAAGTACACCTTAGCTATAATAACTCAAAGCTACAATCATTTATGATTCATTACTTTGGTCACATATTTTTTAACACATACACTCCTCAGATCAGCTCCTTCATCCAGAAATGGTTAATCACATTAGGCATTATCTCTTGAGAAAATGAGGAGAGACACTTGGTTTTAATGAGAGTAATGATGCAACTCTTCTCCAACACCACCGTTCAGCACTCAGGGCCACTGATCCCTCTAGTAATTTCTTTACCCGAGCTTTTTGAATATAGATAATGGTATTAATTTTAATAGCACATCCTATCAAATTCTTAACTATATTAACCTTTGCAAAATGACCTTTGAGTGTACAATTTGCAAATCATTTGCTGTTTCTCTGTGTCGTCGCTTAGTTCACTTTTAAAAAGTTATGAAGGGGAATAAAGTCTAATGTTAGTCAATTTAAATCAGTCTGCAACTTCAACTGTGTAAAGACAAAAAAGAAAGGAAAGTATATCACCTTAGCTAGAAAAGAGGTGCATGTCCAAATTTCCTATCATTTCTAGTCAAAATGTATTGAACATATCAATGTTTTTACTGTTAAATGTTATTTGATGCATGTAGCAGGTTATTAATCCTTCTGTTACGTTCACTTTTCAAGACCCTGGACATGTTTAAATATTCAAAATATCAGAAAATAAAACAATATCAATAAAGATCGCTCACGTCTCTTTGTTAACTTGATTACTAACTACGTATTTAGTGCAATGGTTTTCTTTACTAACAAATTGTAACTTAATTATGATGTTTCACTTATTTTTTTATTAAAAATGCATAATAAAATGTATTTCATGTAAATTAGAAACACCTGTATATAAAAAAAAATAGTTTTACATTTGTTTTTTGTTTATATATATATATATATATATATATATATATATATATATATATATATATATATATATATATATATAGATATATATATATATATATATATATAGATATATATATATATAGATATAGATATATATATAGATATATAATTTGTTTTATAGGTGAGACTGGTGAATTACCATGATACACCTGTACTGTTGAGGGTCATATTGACCTACAGGCTTCAAATCAAGACGAGTCATGACAATTTGTATTGACAGAAAATTTTACTCAGGAACTGTTTTTGATAAATGAGCAAAATGACAAAAGAACTAAATGAAAGCAATTTGTGTGTCTGTGAGTCTCCACAGCACCAGGGGCGTAGCACATAACTCTGGGCCCTCGGTACAAATCTTCTTGGTGGGCCCCCATTTCCTCTTGACCAATATTTGTCATGCACATTATTCCAAGGATATAAAACAAAGATTACAAAGGTGATCTTAGCCTAACCATTTTGCCATCTTACTGCCAGTGTCCCTGTCTCCAAAATGTGCTTACGCCAAAGTCAGAGTTTGCTCAAAATTCTGCATATTTTTGCATCACGTTTAGTTCTATACATCACAAAGTTTGTGTAGAAAGTGACTTACAAAACTTTCAGACCCCGTTTTATGCATAAGCAAGCTTTATAATTACTGTAAAAGCCCAAGCTCAATAACGGACTCCACGTCTGTCACTGCCCTCCTAGTTGGCTCTGGTTCCGTTTTCTGCCTAAATAAGTTCTAAAGCACCCAAGGCTGGTTTACTTGTGCTGCTCATTTTTTAAGACGCGAACAGATAGAGGCACTTAGGTGTTTGATTTTGGAAAAGGATGTATTTGCTTTTTGTCGATGGGATACAGTAAAAGTTTAATCAACCAGCTGGTTCTAGTTGTTGCTAAATGGCTCTGATTGGTCCTAGCACTATCCAATAACATGTGAAGACAGTTTGATTGACAAATGTTCATCCCTATGAATGAGTCGTTTCAATAGATCGTGGCCAGACTATATATCCACATATATAGTCTGGCTTCCCATGAACCTAAAATGCACTCTAACTTTAGAGGTGAAATAATGGGACCTTCTCTAAACCTTTGAATGTTCAACAGTTGGATGTTTTAGTACTTTTTAACAACTTGCTGTTCTCTTACAAGGAGCTTAACGGCAAAATTCACTACAGGAGTTTGATCCATGAATCTACCTTTAGATTTCCTGGTTCAATTAGAAAGAATATTTCAAACAGCTGTAATTCTTTCACTAAATCCACGTTGTCATCGTGAGTGGGCACAATATCGCCAGCACAGCTCATCGTTACATGATGAGGAGCTGCAGCTGCTGCTGTCCTTAAGTGTCACTTTCACTCCTGAAACAGCAACCTCCGCCATTTCTCGTTTGGCAGCGAGAATTCGATTGCACGCTGGACCCAGAGCAGTCAACCCACCCCTGGACCGGTTCATGAATTTGTCTGTGGCCCTATAAGATTTGAGAATCCCTGGTCTAAATGTTAGTCACAGTGTAAAGTGGATGGATGGCATCTAAAAACAACTCCTAAATGACAGTGATTCAGGCATTCAAAACATTTGATAAATCTTTGCACTTTTATTAAATTTGCATGACTATTCTGGAAAATACAGAATTCTGATTGAAAGTTTCACCACACGGGGAGTGCAGATAGATTCCATTTAATGTGACAGTTTCATTCTGTTGTTGCTTTTGTGACCAGCATCATATGCTTGCAGGGGCGGCACTAGCTCAGTTGGGAGAGTGGCCGGTCTGGTAACCAGAGGGTCACCGGTTCGATCCCCAGCTCTGGCTGGGTTAGATTGTCATTGTGTCCTTGGGCAAGACACTTCACCCACCTTGCCAGTGTGACTGTGTGAATGTTGGTGGTGGTCAGAAGGGCCGATGGCACAGAATGGCAGCCTCTCTTCTGTCAGTCTGCCCCAGGGCAGCTGTGACTACAGACATCTGTCGTAGTTTACCACCACCAGTGAGAATGACTGTGTGAATGAATAATGCAACTCTGTAAAGCGTCTTTGAGTGACCTAGAAAAGCGCTATATAAAACTGATGCATTATTATTATTATAGTTTGAAACATTTTGATGAAGATCAAATTGGCTTGAATTAACATATCAATGTTGCACTAAAGAAAAGGGGAAATCTGCATTTCAGTGTGCATTTAGTTTGTTTTTCTTCTCAAACAAATGAAACTGCAATGCCAGGTTCATCTTTTAGTCACTTAGCTGCCCACAGTGCATCTACTCATGGAAGATTTATCCCAAATTGCTCCCACTTCTGAATCCCATAGTACATTTGTGAAGCTAAGTTCTTTTTGTAATGAAAGTACACCAGAAGGCAAAATGCATGTACGTACCCTAAATCCCAGGTACAAGTCTCACATCATTAAACCTAAAATGTTTGTACAGCAGAACAGTGATAGAAAGAAAGCTCCAACATGAACTTGAACATGAATTTGAGGCAAGGCAAGGTGAACGCTACAATTTAGCTCCCACAGTCCACTGACTTGATCAGAAACGATCTGTAAAACTACTTTGTGTGCCAAACGGCTTCACATGGATGATTGAGCTCTGCAAGAAAAAAAAGGTAGAAATTAAAATAAAACATCTAAAAGTTGTTTTCACAAAATAGTTGCAATCAATGAAAACAGTTATGGTGCATTTATAAAAATTACACAATTACAAAAAAAGCAAGAGGGTAGTGACAAAACAAAAAAAAGCAGGTCATTGTTAAGCAAAATGTGACACAAATGTACTTGTTGATGCTGTTTGCATGTCACACATTAACAGCAATAATCATATTTTCTCTGTCTTTGAATAAATAAAAAAATGTTGTGCCTTGTCGTATGTCACATGCTCTAAAGTCATTTCTGTAGTCTAGAAGTGATAAATTAGTCAGGTATTAGATGATAAATGAGTGTTAATGAATAACTATTGAAGCACTCCAGATATGAAGTCTACAGTCACTCAAATGTGACAGCCAAAACAAGATGCTCACTTCCCATAATTCACACTTTGCCCTACGCAGCTCTAAACAATTAATACTCATCATTATGAAATTGGCTGATAAACAAAGTCAGTTAAGAGATTTTAAACCATAATGGAAATTAATAATTGTGTGTTAATCATGGAACATATAAAGAAGTAGATTAAAATGACTAAGTGGTTCTGACAAGACAAAAGAAGCTACAATTTGATTATTATTTACCATTACACTATGATGGCGTGTGTGTTTGGTGGTTGTAGGAGTGGTTGAGAAAAGGCTAATGAAAGAAATGTGTATAAGTGTTAGCTGTAGACACAACATGCCTAGAGTATTCCTGAAACTAACACACCAAAGAGATAAATGATTCTGATCCAGCTTTGATTCAGTTGCTGACCTTTAAGCCTAGAAAAACATCAATACATTGTGGATTGTGACTTCCTACTGTATATGAATCATTCTGTTGGGATACAGTGCTCATCTGTTGCTAATCCTTGGAGCTTTGTTGTAAATTTTGACTTGACATTTTATAAATGTATTCATTTTAACCTAATTTTCCATCAGCTAATAGTCACTGCAGTGTTTTTCTACAGACACTTTCTGAATCAGGATTAAGCTTCAGGCAGAGCAGCTACTCAGGGTTATGCAGCAGCTTGCTAATATTGTTTAAGTACAAAAAATGGAATAGCAATCAGAATGGACTGGTTAACAGATATGTTTGGATCTTTGGATATGGGATTCTGTGTAAAGATTCTGATCAATTAATAATTAATTAACCAGGTAGCTCTGGGAATGACCTAATTTAGGGCAAATACTTTAGTTTTGATCAGATGAATGAGCTGACAGATAGTCAGTGTTGAGTATACTAAATCTATGGTTATTTGCTAGCACTAATAGTGGAAGTAGCAAATAGCTTTGGCATTTGTAGTGTAGCCTTGGGTCACTTTCTGCAGGAATATTATATATTTCTGCTTATGCAATATGACACTTGTGGCACTTTACAGTATTTGAATTAACAAACTGAAACATTTGAGATTGATAGATGGTGGTTCATTAAAATCTTTTTCAGCCAATTAGAATTCTGGTTTTCTTTTGACCCTCCCACTTTATATGACCCATCATCCTAATGATAGGGCCATTACCACCATTAGAATACTTAATGTTTGTATTAATTGTATCCAACTTTTCAATCATTATTTCATTCTCTTGTCTGGAAATACATTTGCATAGAAGTGTTTAACAGGACAGATTTACATATAGTTTGAGGGACTATAGTCGCCATGGGTCATTCTAAAAGATAATAAGTAATAAGAAGATACGTTTTTATAATGATTTAATGCATATGATATATATATATACACACATATATATATACACACATATATATATATATATATATATATATATATATATATATATATATATATATATATATATATATATATATATATATATATATATATATATATATATATATATATATATATATATATATATATAATGGCTTTTAGTTCAACATATAGGACACAAAATGCACCATGGTGAAAGTAACAGTACATAATAGATATAATAAATGACAACTATTTATCCTTCCAGAAATTTAGAGACAAGCCAATAAAATATGCAGGAACACAACCACACATTAAGTAAGCCTCTAACCATTTAGGAAACAGTCTCTTTATTTTAAACCTATTGGCTTATTATTTTGCCAAATGCAGGATCAGCTGCTGAGCTGTTGCACAAATCCAGTGATCCAAGTCTTATGTACCAGCAACAAATGCACATTGTGCCATTAAGATCTCACCCTCGAATAGGCATGTTTGTGTGTGTTAAAGGCTGTTAGAGAGGTGTTTTTTCTAAATTATATAATAGATTCTTTGGTGGTGCAAGTACAAAGAAAACCAAAATCACACTGTAAAGTCTAACATTTAGCACAGTCATTATGCAAAGAAACAAAAGTTTCTTTTGCTGGTGGGCTTTTGTTTTAGCTCTATTTTTACACCCCAAAATTGTGTGTTTTTAAATTGACATGTGATTTTTAAAACATACAATTAAGTTTCCTGCAAAGACAGAGGAGAGGAAAAGAATCATCTTGAAAAAGGTAGATACTGGAACGTTGGAAAGCCATAGATGAAGCCTACAAAAGATGTCGTTTTTTGCAGTTGTATTGATCTTTTCCACTGCTTGCTGTAATTTAATCAGACCACTATAAGTGGATCAAAACAGGAATATAGGTAAAGCTGAGGAAACATTTTAATACAAGCTTTTTTCTCAGACAAACTATATATACACTCACTGTTCACTTTATTGGGTACACATGTCCAACTGCTCGTTAATGCAAATTATCAGCCAAACACATGGTAGCAACTCAATGCATTAGGCATGTAGACAAGGTCAAGACAATTCAATGCAGTTCAAACTGAGCTTCAGGATGGGGAAGAAAGGTGATTTAAGTGACTTTGAACGTGGCATGGTTGTTGGTGCCAGACGGGCTGGTCTGAGTATTTCAGAAACTGCTGATCTTCTGGAATTGTCACACACAAACATCTGGGTTTACAGAGAATGATCTGAAAAAGGGGAAACGTCCAGTGAGCGACAGTTCTGTGGACAAAAATGCCTTGTTGATGCTAGAGGTCAGACTGGTTCGAGCTGATAGAAAGGCAACAGTAACTCAAATAACCACTCGTTACAACTAAGGTATGCAGAAGAGCATCTCTGAACGCACAACACGTCAAACCTTGAGGCAGATGGGCTACAGCAGCAGAAGACCAACAGAAGATTGGGAAAATGTTGCCTGGTCTAATGAGTCTCGATTTCTGCTGCAACATTCAGATGGTAGTCAAAAGTATTGAAAATTGGTACCATTAAGTACCAGTATTGATTCCTAGGTATTAGGAATTGGTTAAAATGTGAAAGGCACCAATCCCAAGAGGGAAAGGGGGTCTGTCAACATGGTTGGGATGTAGAAGGGGGGGGGTTAAGTTTGGGAACAGCTGGTCTGAAGAGCTGGGTCTTAAGGAGTTTCTTGAAGAAGGACAGGGACACCCCTGCTCTGGTAGCTTGGTAGGTCATTCCACTATCATGGATTGTCCTGAGCGTGGTGTGGGAACTGCTAGCCGACAATCCTTTGATGACCAGAGTGATCAAGCCGTGACGTAAGCCTTTGCAAGAGGGTTCAAGTAGATGGGAGTCATTCCTTTCAGGACTTTGTATGCTAGCGTTTGCAACTTGAATTTGATGTGAGCAGCTAAAGGTAGTCAATGGAGTTCAATGAACAGAGGGGTGACGTGCTCTTTAGGCTGATGAAGACCAAACGTGCTGCTGCATTCTTGACCATTTGTAGAGGTTTCACAGTGCAGGCTGGAAGACCAGTTAGAAGGGCATTCAAGGCACTAGATGACCACTGCACCAGGAGCTGGGCAGCATATTGTGTCAGGTATGGCCTGATCTTTAGTATGTTAAACAATGTGAAGCGGCATGAACAAGCGACAAAAGCAACATGATCTTTAAAGGTCAGCTGGTCATCAATCACAACATCCAGATTTTGAGCTACATTTGCCAGAGATAGGGAGAAGAAAGCTATGATCCACCCATGCTCTAGTCTAGATGTTCTTTCCTCAACAACAGCTAACCTTTCTGTGATGGAAAAGACCTTCCATTCACTACTCAACACTCCCCAGTTGGAACCCCTGATTCACAGCTGGAGGATAGGTTCTTCGTTCAGGTTATAAACTGTGTTCTAAACTCCCTCAATAAAGAACAAATTACCAGTGCTCTGCTGTTTATTCCTCCATCAGCACTGATCATTGGTGACTCCATAATTAAGAACATGGGCGTCTTCAACACAGCCATGCAATATTTTTCTAGAACATCCAACATTCTGAAACCCATCCCCCAGACCACCACCACCAGGATTTACTGCCTTCAGTTCTGTTGTCAGAGTTATAATCATGTGGCAACAAACAACATCTCATGCTGCCTGAACTGAATCTGTCAGCTTTGCAACTTCCTGAAATCAACAAAGTAAATCTGTTTTTATTTCTGGACCCATTCCAACAGTGAGCCACCGCTCTGGTAATTGTAGATGACTTCTTAGTCTAGATGCTAGGCTGCAGTCAAAATCATAATGTGGGCTTCATTTACATTTTTATTAATCAATGCCTTTTTTTAACAGAAGCAGTATACATTTGAACAGACTAAGCACGAGGACAATAATTGCTAACATATGGTTTACATTGCTTCAATCATCTGGAAATAATCCCCTTCACCTTCTAGCCTCATGCACTAAATGTCATATCCATGTTATTATAGATTGAGCCTTCTTATAAGATCATATCCATAAGAAAATATCCTCCAAGACATAAAAAAAACACCTTGGTAAAAAATATAATTTATATATTCAGAATTGTATTACAGAAAATATCGACTCTCACATTCAGTTTCAGCCAAAGAGAATTAAATGTGGAATCCTAAACATCATTTCCATCATTTCATCATCAAACCCTTACTTCCAAAACAATTCCATTGCTGATCATATTTTAATCTGTTTATGAGAATTCTGACCTGGACAACATAAAAATGAATCGATTCCACTGGCCTGTGTCAAAGTGGCTCCAGTGCTGGCAGCAGTAACAAATTCAAGCATTCCAATAAGTCCAAGGATTTCAAGAAATATGAAAAGATAAAAAGTCATACAGCCTCTAATGCATCTTTCTCATTCTCTTGTTCACATTGGAGGACACTGCTTTATGTGTTTTATCGCCCACAGAGCTCTTAGACAGTTTTCATTTGGTTGGTCAGGTTTCTTATTTTTATCTTATATTATTATTTAATTCAAAATGTTAATTGTTTTTTATGTTTAGAATGGAAACCTAACTGTTGCATTCAGTTTTTATAATAATTACCTGTTTTCTGTCAAATTGTGACAAACCTTACTCACTCCTACAGTCACACATTTTTTAAAAAATCTTGATCAAAGTTTTTTTCCATTAAATCAAGTTGTATTTTTCATTCCATTGTGTGATAAGATATAATGTAAAGAATTCCACTTAACCCAGCAAAAACAATATGGGTCTGTTAACAGTGTCTAGTTTTATTAGTATGGTATACCCCTACACATGAATACCATCAAACCTCAAGATGCCTCAACCATCTGGTGACATCACCACAGACAGTCTAACTTGTATTCTCAATTATTTAGCTCAGTTAGAAAGGAAATGTAGATGTGAAGATGAATGGTTTCAATTCAATTTTATTCTTAAAATTAAAAACAGACATTGAGGAAACTGGAGGAAAGTCAACTATTACATCTGAAAATAACATTACCTAACCTGGATAGTTAGGTAACTAATATTTGACCTTATCAGTGTTTAATAGAGCTTTACAGTGTGACTTCCATTGATCAGATATATCAAACTCTTCTATGAACCTTTGGTTTTTAAGTCAAATGCAATTAAATCATTGCTTAAAAGGTCTTGAAATTATTTTTGAAAAACCAACTATCCATTTTTCAGAATAATGGATTGTATGAGAATTTATATTCTGGATTCAGATGAACGGAGGAACTATATTAGCAAAGATTATGAATGAGCTCATTACTTCCTCTAACATGGGTCTCATCACCTCGCTGTTCCAGTTGGATTTCGATGCTCCTTTTGGCCTCACTGATCATAACATCTTTTACAAAGTCTTACAGATTTTATGGAGATCAAGGGCACTGCTTTGAACTAGAGACATATTTATTTTCACAATGTGCCATCCACACATATCAATTTGTTATGCTGTCCTGCTGGGTTATGGAATAGAAATACTTTTGTTGCTCCGTGCATTTCTTTAGGAAACATTACAGAAATGTTACTAGATTACAAATCTTGGAAGCTAGTTCAGAAAAAGTAATAATCTACTGAGGTTACTGGTCCATCTTGATGACATAAAGTGGCATTTAAGTAAAACAGGTGAATTCAGTGTCAAAAACACAGGGGAGGTTTTCCTGTAAGCATGCAGTTACCCTGGATGTTTCCATTGCTTCCAACTGTGAGAAACCTTGAAGTAATTTTTTGATTAGGATTTGTCTTTTAACTTTCACATTAAACAAGTCTCAAGAGCAGCCTTCTTTCATCTTCACATCATTGCCAAGATCAAGGGCACTCTGTCCCAAAGTGATGCCCCAAACTGCTCCATGCTTTTGTCTTTTCTAGGTTGAACTACTATAAAGCCATTCTATCTGGATGTCCAATTAGTTTCCTAAAAAACACTTCAAATGGTTCAAATTGCTTTGGTCAAGATGTTGACTTCTATGGCAAAAGGAGAAAGTGTTTCTACTGCTTTAGAAATAAACAGTGATTAGAAGAGTTTGCACAGTTATTTGAACTTTTATAGAAAATACTGTACTAGTTTTTAATTGATGGTGAGTAAATAAGTAGAGCTGATGCTGATGGGTTACAGGGGATAGGGGGGTTAACCAATAAGAGTTCCAAAAATAGTGTTTGATACAGAGAGATGATGTCATTGCCATGGTTGGAGGCAATATGGTTTGAGGAGAATGTCTGGTGTGTTGCTGATGAGAGTCTCAGATTTATTACTGGTACCATTTGTGTCTAGTTTTCACACACACAGAATAAAGAGAATACACAGGTTGAAAACAAGAAGGTCATTCACAAGTAAAACACATAAAATGATATTCTTCATTTCTAATTATATTCCTGATTATTAATTACTCATGTAGTCTCGGCGTGACTCCCTTTGTGACATATCATGTCTATACATGTGCCAAGAGAGAGCGGATGAAAGCCAAGACTCTAAAAATCTCGTCTTTGATCTTTGACAACATTCTTGGATCAAGCTTTTGATCTGTTACTCTGAGAACTCTTCCCCAGCAATACATCCTCCATTGTGAGAGATCAAATAACTTATCACTAATAAAAGGAGTAATTGTATAAACTACTCATGAACCAGATTGTATTCATGTACACACTCTCATGCATATGCTGACATAAAACACAATCTTTCTTATAGATATCAAACTCTACATTTAAATGTAATCTTCCTCATCTTAGGGAGTAAAAATGCCACTTATAATCTAGCAAATCCAAATATAAAGTTCACATACCTGTGATTTTCTTCCCATTCGACCTCTTAATCCCTGTCAGGATTTTTCAACTTTTTCTTTTTCATTTTAACACCAACTAAAACTGGCTTTTTCCTTTTAATTCTCCCAGAGAGTGGCCATTTCATTCTAACACAATATAGCAATAAAGTAGTGCTCACTAACTCTTTCATTCACTCTCAGCAGGAGTCATTTGTGCATGTGAACATTAAGGAAACCAAGCTGGGTCTGCAGCTATTGACCAAGAAACATGTTCCTTTGACAGACTTTGTACGGTCAGTCCCTTTAGCTCAGAATCTGAATGTACGCTGATTGATGAAAACATGCTCCAGTTTTAGGTTTAGTGGTGAAAGTCAGCAGGTTTAAAGAGAAGATAAAGTGGTATTTTTCCCCATATGATTCATTATTTTAGGATTTTCTCTGGTCTTGTCAGAAGAATGGCTCTTGACATATTTTCAGTTGTTTTTTTTAAGGGTACACAACTCTATTTTTCAGACTAAAATAGCTATTATTGGTGGAGCACGTTCTCCGTGGGCCCTTAAAATTCGAAGAACCAATTTAAAAGTAATTTTCTATGTGATTTTTTTCTATGGTTTATTTTTGCCCAAATGTGCCCTGTTTAACTAAAGTCTTGCTTTAAATTGACAAGGCAGTCATTAGAAAGTTGATGTCTATTGATGGCCTTTCATGCAAGGTTATTAGTGTCATACCCCCCTCATGCAAAATGCTTGTGCTCCAGTGGGATGCTGAAAATACTTTTGACACTCAGTGGAAACTTTAACATAGCTTGTTTAACTTTTATTTACTGGAGAAAAGCAAAAACATCAGCATTTACTGTCAGTTAGGGGAGATGGCAGCAATATTTTAAGGGCTGTTGTCTATTTCACTTAATAAAAAAACATATATTAAATAAATTCAGCTACCAATTTAAAAAAAATACATAAAGCACTAGAAAGTCACAAGTAAAATTCATGACAAGGCTGTATTTGTTTGTAGTCAGACAGTATACCATTCTATCTTTAAACATAGTCTATTGTTTAAATGTTGTTTTGAAATGATTTACTGTAATGCTGAAGTATGAGGGGTCACCAAGGACATTATTCCAAATTACCTCTCATACACACATCTGAAAAACCTCTCATACACATGGATTTTCACATGTGCGTGCGTGTGTGCGTGCGTGCGTGTGTGTGTGTGTGTGTGTGTGTCTGTGTGTGTGTGCTTTTAAAGGGGTAAACAACAAATTCCAAAAACAAGTGTTTTTATTCTTTTCCGAATAGGCCTTACAATTATAAAAGACTGACATATAACATGCTGTAATGTCCTCATTGCAGTGTTCAGACAACAATGTATTCATGATACACTTATTCATCATCACAATGCCTGTTAGCAATAGAAAGATGAGAAAAGTTAGAATATACAGTTCAATAAATATAATGATGCTACTGAAAATTAAAACTCCTACACTAACACAATCCAAAGATAGCTATTGTTCCTTGAGTATACAACAAGATTGTACTTTGTTTTTGAGAAAACTCACAACTAAAATAAGTAATCACAAGTTGAACCGTTTTTTATTATTTTTTGTTCCTCTTGATCTGCTTGTTTTCTAAGCTATCAAAATAAACAAAGGGAACATAACTGGGCTGTGGCATTTTGCATCTAAAGTACTTATTGATTTTTCTAAGCAAGCTGCTGAAATTGATAAGGTGGTTACAAAGAGAGCTGAGATGTACAGCCGGATTTTAGTCTGGTCCAGTTGGATACGACTTTATAAGACTTTGAAATTAACTTGCTATTCTTACTAAACATTCTTGCCCGTTTTTTCTTGGCCAGTCTGTCTCATCAAATTCTAAACATTATGGAAATCTTTTGGGGGTCATCCACATTCTGTGTGGTGGTATGGGAGTAATAAAAATTGAATTATTTTACTATTGTCAACTACATCCTAAATTAGCACAATCTAATCATAGAAATCAAGAAAAAATGAATTTAATCTAATTGTGACAATGTCTTATTTTACATTTCTTTTCTCTATTGTCAAAATCAGCAGAATGTACTATAAACGTCTGGAACTGCATCTGTTCAAGTCTGTTAAACACAATAAATGACTTCATGAAGCCACTGTTTTGTTATATATCAGTCTTTTGGTCTGCCACAATAATTAAATGAACTTAAATGATAATACCTCAAAATGAGGGCTTTCCTTAGCTATTTTTTGTGAAATAAAAAATCTATTAACTACAGATTATAGTTAATTATTCTCTCAATTGTTTTTATCTCATGACAGCGCTAATAAATTGGCTCTTACCACCTGTAGTACTTAGCTTCAACAGTAGAGGCTTCGAAATGCCTTTAAGCTTTTTAAAGAAATTGAGATATTTGAAAAAGTTAAAGGATGCATTTGATGATATAGGGTTAAAATCAGATATTGCATGAGGATTTCTCTTTCCACTATATTATTTTGTTACTCTGTGATTTACAATAAAAGATGCTGTATGAAATAACATCGACTTGGGCTGGGGGGGGGGGGGGGGG
>SSNR01000113.1:1402171-1427504 GCA_006937965.1 Callopanchax toddi
TATCGACCGGACCCTCCTCTCCAGTACCCTGGAGTAGACCTTCCCAGGGAGGCTGAGGAGTGTGATCCCCCTATAGTTGGAACACACCCTCTGGTCCCCTTTCTTAAAAATGGGAACCACCACCCCGGTCTGCCACTCAACAGGAACTGCCCCCGATGACCACGCAATGTTGCAGAGACGTGTCAACCACGACAGTCCTACAACATCCATAGCTTTCAGATACCCAGGTCGGATCTCATCCACCCCCGGGGCTCCGCCACTGCGTAGTTTTTTGACTACCTCAGCGACTTCTGCCCCAGAGATTGGACAGTCCGTCCCCAGGTCTCCCAGCTCTGGTTCCTCATAGGAATGCGTGTCGGTGGGATTGAGGAGCTCCTCAAAGTATTCCTTCCACCGCCCGACTATAGCCCCAGTTGACGTCAGCAGCTCCCTGTCCCCACTGTAAACAGTGTGAGCGAGTTTTCTTATCTTTGCTGGAGTTGCTCCGGGTGAGAGGCGGAGGGCTGGGGTGGGCTTTCTGTTAGCCCCAAGACTCTCTGCCTGTATGTTGGGGTTTTCTCCGGGGGATGAAAGGGCAGCTTCCCTGCGCCTTCGGGTTGGGGAACGGGTCCTGACTGTTGTTTGTGCTTATGCACCAAATAGCAGCTCAGAGTACCCACCCTTTTTGGAGTCCCTGGGACGAGTGCTGGATAGTGCTCCTACTGGGGACTCCATAGTCCTGCTGGGAGACTTCAATGCTCACGTGGGCAATGACAGCGTGACCTGGAGGGGCGTGATTGGGAGGAACGGCCCGCCCAATCTGAACTCGAGTGGTGTTCTGTTTTAGGACTTCTGTGCAAGTCGCAGTTTGGCCATAACAAACACCATGTTCAAACATAAGGATGCCCACCGGTACACCTGGTACCAGGGCAGCCTAGGTTACAGGTCGATGATTGACTTTATAGTTGTATCATCTGACCTGAGACCGTATGTTTTGGACACTCGGGTGAAGAGAGGAGCGGAGCTGTCAACTGATCACCACCTGGTGGTGAGTTGGATCAGGTGGCAGGGGAAGATGCTACGCAGACCTGGTAGACCCAAACGTATAGTGAGGGTCTGCTGGGAACGCCTGGCAGAAGAGCCTGTCAAGATGGTCTTCAACTCCCACCTCCGGCAGAGCTTCGACCGCGTCCCGAGAGCAGTGGGGGACATTGAGTCCGAATGGGCCTTGTTCCGCTCTGCGATTGTTGAGGCGGCTGTTGCTAGCTGTGGTCGCAAGGTAGCCGGTGCCAATCGTGGCGGTAACCCCCGTACCCGCTGGTGGACACCAGAGGTTAGGGGAGCCGTCATTCTGAAGAAGGAGGCCTACAAGGCGTGGCTGGTCTGTGGGTCTCCAGAGGCAGCAGATAGGTATCGGAGGGCCAAGCGGGGTGCAGCAGTGGCAGTTTCCGAGGCAAAATCTCGGGCGTGGGAGGAGTTTGGTGAGACCATGGAGAAAGACTATCGGTCGGCTCCAAAAAGGTTCTGGCAAACCATCCGGCGCCTCAGGGGAGGAAGGCGGCAACTCGCTCTATATAAATTGAAAAATGTAATAATAAAAAAGCTTCCAGGTCCAAAAGAAAAAGGATAGAAAGAAAACAGAAACAATTGTTTTGACTTATTATGAATAAAGTGTAACAAGATGAATAAAGTCAATTATTCCAACATACTGAACCTTCCAGTGGTAACACGTGTGAAAACATCAATTCAAATAAATTTGCAAACATAAGAAATTATGAGGCTTTAACAACCTTTATGTTTTGTCATCTTATAACATTTGATGTGCACCATTTACCGCAGAACCTTCATGCTGATAACAACAGGTTTTACAGATAGTTTCACTTTGGACTAAGAATAAAAATAATGTTTAATTTGTCTAATAGCAGGGAGTTTAACAGCATTGCTGCAGCAAGGGCACTGCTCAGGACGGGCAAGAAAATGATACCTTAAAAAGAAGTAAAGTAAAAATACAAAAAAAGCCAATGCTCCCAGACTCCATTAAAAAAATGAAAATTAATGCACTTTAAAAAATACAGTCAATAAATCAATAGAGTCAAAATGGAGTGTTAATATTTGGGAGATTTTGCAACAGGCTGCTGCACGAGGGACATTCTGCTCTCCACACTCTCAAAGCAGGATGTGTTAATGGGGTTTTCTTCAACATAAAAAGGACATTACAGTTACACACCATTGCTGTCTAAATGCTAACAAGTAAAGAAAATAAAATATAATAAAAAAATTGAAATTTGCTGCCAATGTGAAGGACACTGCCATGACAGTGAAAGTGAGTTTAGCAGCTTCTTTTGTGGCAGCATTAATAATGGCAAAAATGTAAAATAACAACAATAATAATACAATAAAAATAAAAACCTGCAAAATTTAAAAAAATATTTAAACAATATAAAATGTTAAGACAGTTGAATGTTATTGCACTTGTGTAGTAGCAGGTGATGCATCATCATTGAAGGGGTGGGGTGGTGGAGGGCTGATACATTTAATAGCCTGTGGGAAGAAGCTGTTTTTCAGTCTGTTTGTTTTTCTTCTGATTGTCCGATAGCTTTTCCCAGAGGGGAGAGGGGAGAGGGACAGGCGGCGTTATCTGTGCTGAGATTTGTTTTGTTTTCTAGACTCCAAGTGGCTTGTTTCAACTAGAACTGTTTACTATAAAGAAATAATGAAGGTTTGGCCAACAGGATCCATAAAAAGACATCTGAATCAATTAATTATTTTTATTAAAGACCCAAGATGTCATTCATAGGCACTTTTGTAGGTTATTAAGCTAATCTCTACCTAAGTGCTCATAAAATTAAAGCTGTTTCCACTTTAATCCCATTATGTATAGCATAACCTTGAACATATTTCTCGGGTTCAGATAATTCCAGATTGAGCTCAAATTGCCAGTAAATGGCCAGGCTACATCCATGAATGAACCAACCATCTAAACTACTCATCCTTTCCAGGGATGCAGACTGTTGGAGCAGAGCCAAGCACAGACTGAGCAGGAGGTGGAGTACTCGGGTAGGTCGTCAACATGTCATGCCAGTAAAGCTATGAATGCTCTAAATATGTAGATGTTTGTTTCCCTTTTTGTAATGTATTCAGCGAGACGAAGGTTTTAAAGGAAGGGGGGGGGGGATATATTGTTCCAAAGCTTCTGTACGATCAAAAAGCTTTTCTCACTTTATTTTCAACACATACTCACACACACACACACAGAGAAGCTTAGTCAGAGCCAGCATGACAGCTTGGACCTGTGAAGCAGAAAGTGATAAGCTCATCTCCAACTCTCTATGGTGCTGAGAAATGAGAGAAAAAGACAAAGAAAAAGGAGAGAGCGAATGGAAGAAGGAAATGAGACCAGTGGAGCCAGCAGCAGAGAGGGAGAGAGGTGTAAGACGGAGCAAAGGAAGATAAATTTCAGAAAAGAGCAAAGAGAGCACATCGCATTTTGGCTTGCAGACGTGAGCTAAGACAAGAGGACAATGCAGATGAGTAAATGATCCCCACCAAACTCCGCCGTGTAATCACATGGTGGCCATTTGCCGAGAAATAAAAATTCCAAGACCGCTATTTGGAAGAGAGAAAAAACAGAAACATTTGGTGCATAATGAAAGACCTTTAATCTGGAATTTAACTGCTGATGTGTCAGCTGAAATATATGTATGATCATAAATAATCTTTAGCAAATTCCCTTACCAAACAGTTTCACCCCCCCCCCTCCCACACACACACACACACACACACACAGCCCCTCCTCTCCACCCTCTCCAATTTCCTCAGCCATCGATTGGTGGTCCACATCAGCCTGTGAGAAGCAACTCTTCTTCCCTAAAGATTTTCATGTCACAGCCATGACTGACTGCAAATAATCAGTCACCAATCATGTCCCACTTTCAGAGTGACCTTACCCAAACACTCACACCCACGGCTCTCACACAGGAGCTGGTTTTTGACTGGAAAGCAGTGGGTTACAGTGGTTTACAGACGCTACATTCTAGGTCAGAGGTAAAAAACAGTGGAGGCATACATTTTTCACTTTTTATAAAATTATATCTAATTACAGAACTTGCAGATGTTATATAAATCCAAGCAGCAAATACACATATTTATTAGAAAACAAGTAAGGGTCATCATGACAGAGAAATACTACGAGTTATTAAAATTGGAACAGGTTTTGAGACTCCCAGCAGATTGTACTGATGAACTCCTGCATAAAAATACTCAGTGTCTAATCAGTTCATATAAAATGATATGAGCCAGAACACAGAGGTGGTTTGTTCATGACTTACATGGAGCTGGAAATTCCATTCTCTCAACTCAGCAGCTACTCTTCAGCTCAACCTCACCTCTGTTGAACAATCCTTTCACAACCTCCATCTCTGTCTCAATGCCAAGAAGACCAAATGCATCATCTTTGATAGGAAAAAACAAACATCCAATCTCCCAATGAGCTGCTGTGTTGATGACTCTGCCTTGGATGATGTCACAACCTACAAATACCTGGGCGTCTGGCTGGATTCATCATTATCTTTCACCACTCAGATCAATAATCTGCAAATGAAACTCAAAGCAAGACTAGCTTTACTTTTTTGTAACAAAGCTTCCTTCACTCACACTGCCAAACATCCTTGTTAAAATGACAATACTAACAATTCTGGACTATGATGACATCATCAACAAAATGGCTTCATGCTTTACCCTAAAAAAACTGGACATTCTTTATCACTCAGCCATCCACTAATGCTCCCCTCCACACTCACCACTGTGATCTCTATAAACTGGTGGGCTGGCCCTCCCTTCACACCCACAGACTCCACCACTGGCTTCTTATTGTTTACAAGACAATTCTGGGCAAGACACCTCTCTATCCGTCCTCTCTTCTTCACCTCGTCCATAATAATGATCACACTAGGTCTAGTGAAGATATTAGGCTCATCATCCCAAACACCTCTACTGTCTTTGGCCTTTGCAGCAGCATCTGACTGGAACACTCTACAAAACACCCTGAAACTTGTGACTTTGACAACTATTGCAACCTTTAGATCTAAACTCCATCCGATTATAACTGCCTGCTGCTCTTGTTGATCACCTAGATCACACTTATTTACATAAATTCACACACACATTCAATTTCCTGTATGATGTAATGATTCTCCTGCATGCATGTGTATGTGCATTTACCCAGATTCAACATTTCTAACGCCCGTAGCCTATATGTTAGATCTGCTCTTATGTGTTTATCTGTTTTGTTGTTGTTGTTTTTGGACCTCCTTCCAAGACCTCTTGGCCAGGTCATGTTTGTAAATGAGAACATGTTCTCAAACATTTTACCTGGTAAAATAAAGATTGAAAAAAAATTATGTTTATGCATGACATCTATTTATTTATTTAGGCCTTTACCTCTTTGTCAGAGTTTAGCCGCTTTGTTTTGAAATATGTTTTGCAAATTGTGTTCATGCCTTTTAGTTGGATCAATGTACCGGTATTTAGGATTCCTTGCCCCCGCACCCAACATTCCTTATGTCTCATACTACCTAATAGAGGTGTAACTGTACATGCATCTGTACAGAGTCATCACTCCAGACACCAGGGTCTTGGTCGGGCAGGCAAAAATTGATGTTAGCCACTGGCGATCACTACAGGCATCTGGAAGAGGGTGCAAATGGTATTCAAGATGTTTTGCTTACTGCCATGACCAAAAAGAAGTATGAAAACACGCCCCAAAGCAAAGCATTAAAACCCAGTTCAGATGACACACAAGAGTTTGAATCCACTGGTTTCAAATAAATGTGAAGAAGGTTATTGCTCTCAGGGAATTATGGCAGAAGAGGAGATGAAGAAGAGGATGTATGGAAAGTCGAAAAGGTCATCATTCGCCCACTATGTAACATGCTCTGGTGTCTAAAAGCTGTTGAATACTCCACCTAAGTGCTACTCAAGAATAAAAGCACGTGAGCTGAAATGCTATGAGTGCTTAACTTTTAAATATTTGGCAAATATACTTTATATTATATTAGTTTTTTACTGACTTTTACTTTGCTTCAAACCAAGGTTTGATAATCAGAAACAAACACTCTTTGTGCTTTTCTTTTATTTAGATTATACTGTTTTTTTGTATGCTTTTCAAAGAGATATATCTTCCCAATTTACCTAATAATAATATTAAACATAAGCATTTTTTGATACTTGGTTAATTCTACAATCTTTACTTTTAAGTCCCTCCAGTGAGCAACAGTGTCCTCACACTTCACTGCCTAACTGTAGGATGTTACTGGTTATTTGAAGTTATTTTTTATTTGATGGTTTCCCCTTGTTAATGATAACATTTTGATTTAAAGTTCTTATCAGACTCAACATTTAGTTGATTAACACCAATAAACTCTAGACTTTATCTAATAGATAGCTTTAAGTCTGTATGACTGGAAGTAAGTGTTCTTCTAACCTGATCAGATAATTTAAGGGTGCTGGTCACATTGACTTTCATTAAACTACACTTCACCAATTCCCTCGCTTCATTAATGAATCAGAGACGTGGGTTAAAGATAGCACAATGCTAATAGGTTCTGGCTGCGACAGTGAAAGATTGAGGTAGACATACAAAGAAGGAAAGAGGAGGAAAAATGGAGTTGGGGAAGGCAGGTAATGAAGGCATGACTCAGAAGTCTTTAAGGTCAGTTAAATCGAGGGGTCCCATTGCCACTGTGTTATCTCAGTGCAGAGATGCAAAGACAAGGGTTTAGAAGGTGTGTGTTGAAGGCAAATTCAGGAGCTTTCATGCAAAATAGAAAGGAATCCTAATATTCTGACCTTTTTGAAATGTTATAATTATTTTTTGAACAACATTGGAAAAGAGATTAAATATAAAAACAAGGAGCATTTTGTATTCTGTAATAACATTCGGAGTGTCAGGCTTTAATTTTATTTTGATTAAAGCAAAATGCCAAAATAATACCCGTTAATGAGAATGGTGAAACTTAGTTCCCTTCGTCTCTTACAGATACAGCTCAAAAAACTTGAATCTAGTGGAAAAAGTTCAAGATTTTGTCACTCATTTCATAAAGTTGTATTCATATATAAGCCTGTATGTCCTGTAATCTTGATGATTAGGACTTCTACTACTTCCTCTACTCTCCCACCAATTACCAATGAAAATATTGAAAAGAAATCTTCATAGTCATACGCTAAACTCAACTAATTTACACCTGCAAGATATCCTGATACTTTCAGTTTGACTTCATTATATTCTCCATAACACATTTTCCTAAAGAGACTTTCCAACCTATTTTCCACTAATAAATCTGAGCTAAATATGTTGCATTTATTCAGGTTTTTCCTGCAGAATCGTGTCGCCTTTGGCAGAAGCCCACAATGGCGCTGATTTGAAAAAAGTTTGTTTGCCTGTTTAGACAGAAGTTATGCAGCCTTGCATGGATAATGTTCTTCTTTTGGCCACCACGCTGAACAGAACTGAGTTTAATTGTCTCTGTCATTTTTCAAATGTTTACTCCACAACCCGATAAGACAGTGTCACTTCCTGTAATGTATCACATGTTCTACTTATGGTTCTACCAGCTGTGTTACTGTTCCCACTTAAGCAGAAACGATACAGTTGTGTCATTCTACACAACAACCATAAATAAAGAACAACTGATTCTTGGGTAGATTTTTATCAAAGGTGGAGGGTTCCTTGTGCAACATTCACACAGCTATTATCTTTCAAAACCTTTACTCTCTTTAATGTCAAAGTGCCAAAAAATGGCGATTAATTAAAAAAGGAAAATTTTTTACAAAAGCATAAATGTTCCCCCATTTTAAAGTGACTGACCTAATTCAAACAAGGTCCAGCCAGTTGGTGCTAGTAGTCTCTCAATTAGTGAAATGGAGATCACATGACTGCAGTGACTATGTCTCAAGTGATTGTAGTAAAAAGACACCTCTGTGCGGAAGGTTCATTCACTGGTTAATCAGTATTCAGACAAGATGCATAAATACTGACTTGAAGGATAAAATGTATGCAATTATTCTTTTATGTTATATAAAAGTATGTCTCATTATTTTGTAGATCTCAGTTTTTACTTTGACTTTAAAGGAATTTACTGTATAACTGTTGGTCAAAGATCCCAAATTATGTTGTTCATGATTGATTTATAAAATAATAAAAAGCTAAAACATCCAACTATTATAGGGACTGTATATGAACCACTCAGAACAAAGTAAGTTTCACCAACAAGTTTGTTTTACAGGTTACCAGCAGTGTGGAACGTGCATAGATGGGCTGCTGTTAGATCTTGACTGTGAAATTCAGTTTTCACGCTGAAGTTTGGACCAAAGTTTTACAATTTTTATCATAAAGGTCACTGTGACTTTGTAGTCATAGAAAAATTCCTGCTTCTTCGAGAGCTGGAGAAAGGTAAGCATTAAAAATGCATCAGATGGAATCACAAGCACAGGACACACAGCTCCTCATAATGTTTCCTTTTACTGAGCATGTAAATTATTGCTACTTTATGCTGCTAAAATTAATTTCTTATGTGTATTTTCAGAAGAGAGTGTTCTAGAAAACATCAAAAACAGCTCCTCTTTTATTATTTTGGGTAATAATGATTTTCTTTTTTACTTCTTCTTTATTTAATAAAAGCTAATCACGATTCTACAAACAAACACACACACACACACACACACACACACACACACACACACACACACACACTTACACATGCATGTTCCCTTTTATGGAGACTGTAATCATGCCCTGAGGAGATCATAGCGGACGTTATTTAAGACATAGCCTAACAGTTTAAGGAGGTTGTATGTACTCAGTTCTGTCATTATAAATAGATTCTGGCAGGAATTAATTAAATTCAGTTTGAACATTTAAATAAGCCATTCCTGCAACACAACATGTATTTTTATTTATTTTTAGATATTTGTACATTGGAATTTGTAAAAAATATATATATCTTGATTTGATTGAAAATTTTAAGAGATTTTGACATAACCTGTGACGTTCTCTAATGAAAAAACAAGATATTCAGAAAACCATCCTGTGAGATCAGATTTAATAACGAGTGTTTTTTAAATATCTGCAACACAGATTATATTTCAGTGTGTTGCACTTTTTATTTAGTCGTATTTGCTAACATGGTGAGCATATCAGTATTATTTAGTATGTTAGTCATCGACATGATATCATTGAATCCCCTGTCACACTTTGATGTATCTGCTCTGTTTCTATGGTGTATTGAAATGTGTGGCTGTAAGAACGTAGCATCACAACATTTCCCTTTTATCTGATACTCCAGGACAGAGATTCTCAAAGTCTAAACTCTGGTCTGGATCAGAACCGTATAGTAAGCCATCTGTTTCCAGCCCTATTAGAAGGCAGTGATGTGATGTTCGCTTATTCAAAATGTTTTCATTTTTATTGATAAACTGTTGATTTAGTAAAAAAAAAAAAAAAAAAAAGACATTTAAATATTTTTATCTGGATCCTGGACTGATAATAGATCAAATCTGGATCTTAACTGTGGCTAGTGCTCGAATGATGATTAGCATTTTAGTCAAGAGCTAAAAGTCATTTACATTCAGACCTGCAGACAGAGTGGTTACTCTGGTCATCTTAGCAAGTTTGCTCTTATGTTTAGTTTTCAGACTTTTTAAAATGAAAAACGTGACTATGGAAAATAATGAGTTTTAGGTTTTATTGGAGACCTTTGGAGATTCTGACGTGAAAGCATGACCTCAACAAGCTGCAGGTTCCTCCCCTATCCCCAAAGATATTCCAGGCAAATTAAGAGTCTTGAATCCCCAGTCTGTGTCATTGTCAGAGAAGCAGCTTAGTGGTGTTGTATGGCAAAAACATCACAAGATTACCGTATTGTCCAAAATATAAGACAAGGTTTTTTTTGTTGAAAATAATGTAAAAATGCGTGGTCGTCTTATAAACGGGTCTAGTTGTTTGGGGTCATTACACGACCGCACCAGCAGAGGGCGAAGGCTTTTTGTAAATATGTCAACAACAGTAATCTCAGCTCAGATCGCGGTCTGATTGGACCAGGCTAAAGTTACAGGTCCACTGGGGATTAAGATGCCCGATGGCCAGTCTAGACAGCTCCACTTCCAGACCCAGGGCAGGTGCTTTCAGCGTGAGCAGCTCAGCGCGTACTTCTGTCCAGGTGAGGGCTTGCGTCGGTCACTCCACACACACTCCTTGCCCTGAGGTCTTCACAGAGCTGCTCAGCACCTCAGTCAGCTGGACTGGCTCTGCATGGTGCAGCGCTATTTTTGTACTCTTAAATCGAGTGATTGGTGGGGACACATCACCTCCATCCACGCTAAATCTACACCAATGATGTTGACTATTCTCATGTATCTTCATTTGCACCACACACACACACACACACACAGAGAGAGAGAGAGAGAGAGAGAGAGAGAGAGAGAGAGAGGGAGACTCTGAACCCAAAAGAGAGCGTGAGAAAAAAGAGTGAGAAAGAGATTTAACTCTACTATTTTCTCTTTTTTCCCAGTTGACTGACATCTGTCGCCACAATGGATAATTTTAACCCCTGATTGATAGGCAAATATTAAAGCAGTTTGTAATTATGGTATTATTTAATTGACTTTCTCAAAATTTCTATAAAAATAGTTTTTTTTTAAAGTGAATTTAATCTTTTTTCTGAAGATTAGTCTTGGAAAGGGGCGTCGTCTTATATTAGGGGTCCCATCTTCGAGTCAACACCGTAATAGCAGAAAAATGATTTTTCTTTTGCAAAACACATTTAATTTTTACATTTTTTGACCAAGGTAATAGGTAGTTTTAATCATGACAGCATGTGTCATCAAATTTAGATCATTACAATTTAAAGCAGTTTCATAAAAAGTTATTTTAATTGTCTTAGCATTGTAGTAAAAATAAAACACACTACAATTATAAATGTTTATGATGAGTTGGCCCTTTTATTAATTTAGTTGTTAGAATAAAAACATTATCCTCAGCATGCTTTGAATGGGTGGCTACCCAACATACAGAAACATGCTTGACTATGAGCAATTGCCAGGATACAGTCAACAACATCTTAGAAGATATTACTGTAACAGATATATGAAAGTGGGAAGGTGTGTCACCACTCAAGTGTCCTGTAGGGAAACTCTCAGCTCATCATTGATGTTGTTATATTAAACAGCTTTATTATTGTTCACGCAAACAAAAACAAAACTCACAATGTCACTTGGTGTGGAATGACATGTTACTCTTTTATTATTGAAGCAATTACCTCGTGCTTACGACTGACAGATTCCTTCATGAATGCCTAATGTCTAATGGCCTCCCTCCGCTTCCACTTAACATTCCCAAGTAACTGAAGCAGGTGCTTGAAGCGTGAGAATCACTGAAGCGTTTAAAGTGTGAGGCAAAACAAAAACACCTCCTATACTACGTTAGACAAACATTTCATGAGTGGTTTAGATTTGATCTCAAAAATTAATGCAGAATATATTTTCTTCTCATCACAGATGAATAGAAATGTTTGATCAAATATCAAAATGTATTTAGCCACTAAAGTGATTGTGTTGGTATTGGACCATTCTGTCAGACCCTTATTTCTTATTTAACCACACATGTATGTAACGCTACATGTATTTGTTCAAATTATTTCACAGTTACTGTTTAACAGACGGCGTATAAAACCTGCAAAATTAGGTTTGCTTAAAATCACAGTGGTTAACCTCTAAAACAAGGTGATTGACCTTCATTTCCCTTTGCCAGAAGCAATGTGGTTCCCCTCAGCGCACTGGTCCTGGTACCTGTTCTAATTATCTCACTCCTAGATGAAAAAAAAAACAAGGACCACAACCGACAGAGATGACATTTAAGTCTTCTACTTGCTGTGATGGAGCATAACTTCTGAGCAGCACGCTTAGATCCAACATGCACACAAAACGACTTGAGTCCAACAAACTCCTGATATTAGAACATCATTTACCTGTATGCTTTTTGCACATGAATCTTCTGCAAATGAATTGATCTCTTTAACTCATTTTCTACACCTGCTTGTTTTTGTTCATAGTCTGGGAAGCAACTATCTCCAGAGGTCAAAGAGAAAAAGGTACATCCTGGTACACCAGTGCATCACAGGCAAAGTAATGACTGAGTATTAATACTGTATATCTATTCAAATGTTTTTCAGTAGGGGTACCCACTCCACAGCAATGTGAGTTACAGGTTTTCTGATTAGGAAGATAAAAGGGAACATACTGAACGTTCTGATCGGCTCATGCTAATGACCCACTGGGTCAGTACAGTGCTGGGTTTGACATTTGAAGTGGGCAGATTAGCAGTAGTACCTGCTCTGGCCTAGGGGTGCAGATTACCAGTACCACGTATCATGCATGTGTACCAGATGCCTCCCCGCGAATGCACCTTTGCAGACTGGCAGCTTCACGGTCCATTTCGCACATCCAGCGATCACAAACTGATGATCTTTACATCCTGCGTCTCCCCGCCATGGCAGCTGCCGGGGATATACACTGCCCTGATGGAGAACATGTGTGTGCGTCCAAAGCAGCAGCCGCCTGGCCACCTTCAACAGCTGAGCTGAACGCACACCTCCCTGGCAATTTATATATGCTGCTGCTACTTTGTTGTCCATGTGGATCAAATCATGTTGATCCTGCAGCAGAGGAGCAAAGTGTTGAGTCACTTTCAGCACTGTGAGGAGCTCCAGGACATTTATGTGCAGGGACATGTGGGCAGGCCACCATCCCCCCACCACCTGAGTCAGGCCCCCCATCCTGAAAGAGAAGTGTCAGTAAACACCGACACATGAGATGTGGCCCTGTTGAGAGGAACCCCTGCTGATAACAGCAGATGTTTCCCCCAGTGTCTCAGGTCTGCTCCCACTGAAGGAGGAACATAGACCAGTTGACATCTGTGACGCACCGGGTCGAGGCGTAGACAAGAAAACCACCTCTGTAGGCATCTCATATGGAGCAGACCCAGCTGTGCATGATGCTGACATCATGATTGACAGAGCTGTCACCACCTTGTGAGAAGTCACACGTCGAAGCAGAGCTATTAGAGCTTCGACCCTCAGAGAGAACTGCGCTCTCTTAAGGATGAGTCCAGCTCCACTCCCAGATAGACAATTGCCTGGGATGGGAGAGGTGAGCTTTTTTCCCAGTCATGGAGAACCCCAGCTTTGACAGATGAGACACGATGGATAGGGGTGAAACCCAAGTCCACGAGCCCTTCCACCCTGGTGATGGAAGCGTAGGTAGAAACTGGAACCTTTAGCTTGAAGGGCTCAGCCGCTGCCCCGCTTAGATATGTTGAAATTGTGGGAAAATGAGGCCAGATTGGGTCTATTTGGCAAGCCTGAGAGACCTCAGATCTTCCCGCCAAGTTGTCGAGGAGGGAGGAGGGGGTGAGCTGTGAGAACAGCCAAGTTCTTGAAGCTCCCCACCTTCAAGATAATGGTCGGGAGTGCTTGAACCAGCGCACTGACAGCTGGGAGTGGTGGTCACCGTCTGGGTGACACTGGAGAAAACCAGGCAGCCTCTGGGGGGTGGCAGGGCCGACTCCAGCCCTTCCAGCTGGGAGGGGGGAGCAGTACTGCCTGGAGAACCATCATCATGAGTGGACCCGTCTGAGTCCTGCTCGTCCTAGTCTAAGAAGTCAATCGCCTGGTCCAGCAGGTAGTGCTCCGCCACCGGAAAGAACTCCT
The DNA here is from genome assembly GCA_006937965.1 of Callopanchax toddi. NCBI lineage: Eukaryota > Metazoa > Chordata > Actinopteri > Cyprinodontiformes > Nothobranchiidae > Callopanchax > Callopanchax toddi. The sequence goes on from SSNR01000113.1 coordinate 1,415,911, forward strand.
CAGCCGCTGGGATGAAGAGCTCCACTCGCCGTTTCCTGTCCTCTGCAGGCAGGAGTTTGTAGTAAGGGCAGGAGGCCTGAGGGGTCAGAGCCAGACCCACATGCTCGGCACCGAGGCATCCTTTGCATTGGTGGTGAAGGTCATAGGGCATTATACAGCCGGTCTGGCAGTCTGGACACAGACAAACTCCACTGCTGGACGTGATTTTGCTCTTTTGAGGACTGATTATGCTCTTCTGTGGAAGATCAGTTGACATCGCTGGCTGAAGAAAAGTGGGAAGCCAAGTACCCGGTCTCAGGGCAATTTATAGACCGGGTGAGGCCCAGACAGCAGGTGGGTGTGGACTAAAGCTTTAGTAGCACGGTTTGGGCGAAAGGGGATTACCCAATAGCGACAAGCCTTAATGGGCGAAGCCTAGAACACATGGTGCTACTTCTTTGTAGTGACACTCTGCAGTGTGCTTCAACATGGTGTTAATTACCGATGCAGCTCTTTAGAATACAACGTGAGTAAATCAGTTTCTATTTTGTCCCAAACAAAAGTAGCAGAACACCTGCTGCCTTTAAATTTACTGGTAGGAACTCAGCTTCCCTGCTGAGCTAGTTTTACTATCGGACCTTATTTGTGGGAGTGAAATCTTTTCCTACTGACATTAACCATAAATGTTTATTGAGTTTTTACTGCCTCCATATGTTTTATGGTTCACTTAGAAATGCAGTAAGCTGCAATAGGTGTCATGGGTATGCTGCAACCATGACAGTTAAAAGACCTAAAAATATACATCCGAACAGGTTACAAACCTTTACTGGTTCAGCTCTGATCACTTCAGACAGTTTTTATTAACAACAGAGTTCTGCAGTATTATATTAAAAATCATACTGAGGGACAATCTCCCTAAACACGGTAAAGGAAACTCTGCAAACTTTAATTAATCTTGTGTTCTTCCTCAGAAACAGCAGACCAAAGGGAAAGCTTGTGATGTGTGATAGTGACAAACAAGACTGTGTGTGTTATTTATTGGTAACTCACTGATCTCAGGGCAACTAAAAGACTTGGACATGGAAAACTGCATAAAACAGACTATAATCCTGTTTGGTCTTCTTTATCTTACACACAATGCTTAGTCATTTCAGTATGCTGAACTCATGTTCTATACAGTTCTTCCATTTGAAAACCTCAAAGGGCAGACAGTTAAACCTTTTAAAGAGAAACATGCAGGTTACCAATGTCAGTGACTCACTGTGTGAAAAAATGTGGCAAGAGCAAGTATGTAAGTGCTCTAAAATAACATGTAATGGTTAAGTTGTTTTATACTGTACCCACACAAAACAGAGCTGAGAGAAAACACTGCAAAAGAAAGACCAGTAAATTAGAGTTAATGTGCTGGTGAAGATTCTCCATCAGCCTGTGACTTGGTTATCATAAAAGGCAACTGGACTTCTCTAGTTTTATGAAGTTGTTTGCTCTTGATCCTTCCACCTATTTGCATATGCATATGTAAGGAATACATTTTGCCATTTTACATGACCAATAGGGTCACCCAGCCTCTTTTGTGCATGTTTGCATGCAGCCCAGATTTTTGGTGCCACTTTGACAGTACACATTGCAGTACCCTCCTTGTCCATTTAAAGTGAGGGTGCTAGAGATGCAATGAGCAAACAAACTACAAGTCAAACCAGGAGCAGAATAAGAAACAAATAACACAGACTCTAATCGTGGAGGAAATACTGAATGAGGAGGCTTGTTAATAACATTTGGGTAATTAATCACTTGAGGATCACAAGGATTTAAAAACTGTTATTTTCCTGATAAGAAATCACTCAAGCTTTTTTCTTGTCTTTTGAAATCAGTTGACAAATCAGCTCATTATCACATCCGATTAGAGACAAACTGCCTATATGTGAATGCAGACAGTATGAAAGTATGTCCTGCCTTAACAGTCTTTTTCATCCTGGTCTACCTCAGATGTTTCAGTCACATTTCTAAGGCCACGGATAGCTGTCTGGGAATCAGATTTAGGACTTCACTGTTGGTGTTGGAAAGTGGAAATGTCAGACCTTCTTCTATGTTAACTGTCATCTTTTCACAAAGATGGCTTCTTTTATTCCACTTTCTGTCCAAAAAATAGACAATTGCCCTCAACAGAGTGTCCCTCATGCTCAAGATGATTTGGAGATTTGCAGAGTGGTGTTGTGCAGCACGATGCAGTTAAGAGTGTTCTGATCTTTACAGATACAGCACAGAAGAGCCGACTACTAAAGTTAAGATTCTGCTGTCCACGAGACTGTCCTCAGAGGCCTGTAATGTTCATGTTTTGGACAGGGGAGATTAAAGGTTGGGGACAGACGTAAAAGAAACCATCTTTGTCAAAAGAGAAAAACCCATCATTAAACTGAGGAGGAGGTCTGAGGTTTTAACTCTCCAGCAACTACAGTGCATCCCTGAATCTGATCCCAAAACAGTTTCACAGCATTCTTCAGGAATATGACAAAAGGGTAGGACAACAAGACCCTAACAACCATCAGGAGGGAGGTTTAGGGGAGTGATAGTGAACTTTAAAGTGATAATATGCAGTTTCGCTTGTTTTGGGCTCCCTCTGGTGTCAGTTTTAAATTACTGCATTAAACAAGTTACCAGATCGTTTCAGCTTCTAAACGCCAATATCTACCTGTTGAAATGTCTCCTCAGCCTTCATAGCTTTCTACAGGAGCGGTTATTTACTCTTTCAAAGAAATCAGCTGTGTTCAAGCAGGGAGAGATTGAAAAAAATCAGGAATCATGAGCTAAAAACACTCCAGCGCTAGCATAACAGCTAGCCACTTTGGGTTAGCCTAACCCTCGTGAGACACGTGACTTCCTGGGTACCGGGACGGCGATCTTGCAATCGTGGTTTTCTGGCTGTAATCACCAGATGGGGCTAAGTGACTTTTCATTAAAGTGCCCATGACATGGTTTTCCATGTTTTCTGACTTATCTATCATGTTGCAACGTTGAGTTCTCACCTTAAACCTGCCAGAAAGAGCAAAAAACGGCGTCCATCTGTCTCCTAGTACAGCCAGTGAGAAGCTCTTCAAGATTTCAGACCCAGGTTTCAAACAGTTTTTTTCACTCCGGCCCGCTATGAGGTCATAGTGATCCGGACTTGCTTATATGGTAAATTCTCCTCCCACATGCACGTTCACGACAACTGGAGCGAGGCAGTGCCGCCGCCATTGCCCATAGACCGTGTAGTGTTTAGTTTCAGTTTCGTTTCTCTTTCACGCGACGACACTGCCCCCTACTGCAGCAGAAGTGTCAGGCTGCCAAATAAGGAGAAACCCAGCAGAACCGGAAGGCGGCGCTTTCTTCTGATCTCTGAGTTGCTCGTTAGGAAATAATTACAGCGTATTTTGAGTTATAATGGTGCAACGCTAATCTAGAGGCATCAAAAATTACACCTGTTTAATATAAAGTGATTTAAATATGGAGTCACAGGCACTTTAACTTTGTAAAGGGTCATATTAGCACATACTGGCTCAAGGAAAAAAATTTAAAAATATGAAAAAGTTGCATATTATCACTTTAACTAAGAACTCACTACAGTTAAGAACTTGGGACTTCACTTTTTATTTTAAATTGATTCATATCTCACCAAATTTGCAAACAAAACATCTGCAAACAAAGTGTAGTTTTTTAACAAAGGACCTTTTAAAGGATATTCTGCAAATTAACCCAATTTATCTTATGCAAAAAAAAAAAAAAACATAGTTAAGCCTAAATATGTTTTCACAGAGTACTAAATCTATGTGAATTCCCCCACAGAGTGAAAGAAGATATAAAAAAAGATGCCACACAATTAGCAGATCAGAGTGCAGACTGCAGAGCACAACAGTCACAGGGTTCTCACTTTAATTTTTTATCATCTGCTATAAAAGCAAACAACTTTCTTTAAATGTCATAACTAGTTCTGACTCCTGTTGTAAAAGAAAACTGCAACGGCACACAATCGCTACAGCACAACAACACTTGCATGAATCTTTAAAATCTCACACAATAGCAAACAGCAACACCCAGGCCTGCAGCTTAGCAGGGTGCTAACAAGCTTTGCTGTCAGCTCCGAGCTACGGAGCAGACAGAAGTATGATTTCTGTCACACACACAGTCATTGAATTTTGCATCTAGACCTTTTTTTGACCCCCTAGAATACAGGAGTGAGTCACTCCAGGAAAATAAGGGCCAACAGGCCTGGTGCCCTACCACTGCATGCAGAAACAATCTTTTGCTAATCTCTAATTATTATTCTGTGTACATCCATGTGTAAAACACTGCTTATTAACTGGGATGTGAAGAATTAAATACCAGAAGTTAGAAGATTAGTTGTCAGCGTGTGTCTCAATAACAAACTCATACTGCAGTTTGCATTTTGTTGTGCAAAATACCATCTTACAATAAAAAATGAACTTGTTTCTTTTGAGTTAAAAACCTTTAGTGCTATGCGTATGTAGGACTATTTGCTCAAGTTCGCATACATTTTGCAACCTATATGCTCCCAGTGTTTGTTGTATTGTCAGCCATTCCCACAATTATTCTGTTTGTTGGTTTATTTTTAGCATGCACATATACACAAACATGCACACACATGCACTTTATTAGACAGGACACATTTTTTTATGGTTACCATTCCCTCTGTTCTGTTTTGCAGCAGCAGGATTTCTGGTGGCATGTAGAGGGTTTGTATGCCAGTCTCTTCATTTTAGTCTCATGTGAATTCTGTCTACTCTATTACCAACTGGTGTCAAAGGGCAGCTTCACCACATGCATTCCTCATGTTCACAAGCTCACCAACCTTATTGTTGTTTGTTTTGCCAACAGTTATTTAAATCTTGCTTCATTTCAATTGTTCTAATATTGTTTCATGTTTGTTTGATGCAGTTTGATACACTGAAATTCAGAAGGTCATTAGAAATTTTGTTATGATTTTCAAAGAATAACACAGTTTTTTTGCAGTTCACAAAAAGTTACAGTTCATCTGATGCCATCCCCCCTAGATTAGGACAAATGTCATTTTGAAAAACTTATTGACCTGAATCCACCTCCAATATATGTCAGCAAAATGTAAATAAACAGTTATTCAGGGTTCTTAATGCAATGGACAGCACAGTCTCTGATCTATTGCATATATCATTTGGCAGACTGCAGTCCAGATTCGGACCAGGAGCTGGTTCTGTCTGTGCCACACAGTAAATCCAGGGGTACATGTTCTTTCACAAAATCCTCGGCACAAAGTCTCATGCCCCAAACTCAGATCATCCAATTAAAATATTGGAAAATCACACGTAATGTTACAACTAAGTTCTGTGGGACAGCAGTTCCACCATCTAGTGTTGGTTAGCTTGTTAGCTACCAATATATAAAAAACTGAATGCAATGGGTTTGCATCTTTTTTTCCTAAAGAAATGAGCAACACTGGTGAGTGACCCTTTATTTTTTATTTCATGTATGTTATATAAAATTGCATTTCTAGTGTGAAGGTTTGTGCTACTTGATGTGGTTCATTTAGCATTTGTCAAAGTCTGGTTGGATGCATGACAGAAGAATTAGATATTATGGTCCTGCAGGATTTTTATTTGCAGTGATTGCTGCATCTGTATCAGTGGCAGCCCGTCAACAGGAGGCACTGGGGCACCACCATCAGTGATTTTATTCCTTAAACAGTGACATGTCTTTGTTATCGCTGTGGCCAAACCTTAAAACGACATTTATAGTGTTGATTGAATGCTTTGGTTTATGTATTTTTTGCCAATTTTGGAGTTTTCTTCGTTACTTTTCCTGTTAATGCCATAGTGGCCTATGGTAGTTTTGTAAGTGGTCTGAAATCGTAGTTTAATTTATTTTGATGGGACCCATCAGTGGATTAGACTTTATTTTATTAACTTCATTAGTTGAGCTGATTGTCATGACTTGCTTGGACCTTATCATTTATTTACTGTTTGATGTGTATAATTAGATCAAAACTGCATGTGCAGCAACTGCACCACATTTTTGGTGAATTGGTGATAGGGATTTTGCCAGCAACATTTTCAGTCAGATGAAAATATTTTGCTTTATTCCCTGCTCTAGTGGTGAGATGTGCTTTTTTGCACATCTGAAAACTGACTTTCAAAAATGTGCCCCACCAAAAAAAAAAAATGTACCAGCCGCCACTGACCTGTATGTGTGTAAATTTAGTTGAGGACAGGGGGAGTGAAGGTTCCTTTCTTTGTAAAGAGAAAAAATAAAAACTGATTTTTTTTACCTTAGCAAATGTATTCAAGAGGCTTTGAGTCCACAAAATCAACCATAAAACACGAAGTGCATTACAGTTAAATGTTATTTTACTTGTTTTAATATCTGACAATGTGAGTTTTCCTTATAGCTGAGAAACACACTGAACATCTGCAATGTTCATTCTATATTTATTGTATAGTCTCCTTCAACTTTGTATTAATCTCTTTTAATGTATAGATCTGCAGCCTTTTCTTTATCTGATCATGTCTGTGTGCTGCTTTCTGACATCAAAGCTAGAGACATAAAGAACGTTTTTGATAAATAATGATAATTTGAACATTTGACACGCAAACTAACTATATATGAATCTTTTCCTGAAACATATAATGATATTGTTAAAGTAATTTCACCATGTTTTACTAATAAAGTACATGCATTGGGCCATTATAACACATTCTGGTCTCCATCAGGTCTACAAGTGATAAAAATCTGCTTGTCTGAAGATATCAGGACACAACCTGGGAAGAAGTCAGCAATGATTTTACAGAGACTGTGGTTGCCTCTTTATTCAGGACAGGTTACAAACAATTTGAATCCATCATTCTACTGTGGGGAAGATTATTCAAAAGTGGAAAATATTCAAGATCATTGCCTGTCTTTGTCACAGCTATTTCACCCCGAGGGCAAACTGTGCATTTCTCAGAGAAATTTATAACAACCCAAGAGATGTTTCTCAGACTCCTCAAGCTTAAGTTAGGATGTTAAATGTTAAAGTTCATGACAGGATGATACCAAAAAGACAGAATAAAAATATTATTTTTGAGAGGACTGCCTGGAGAAAGTCTCCTCTCTCTTTACGAGTGTCAGGGCACAACTTGAAACTTCAAAGTTACATGTGAGCAAACCAGAGGTTTAGAGTTTTGAACAAAGGAGACCTAAGTAGGAGTGTTTTGGCTTTAATTGCATAAGACATTATACTGTATATGCTGTGCAGGTTGTCCTTTAATTTTATAGAAAGCTAAACAAGAGTGACACAAGTAAAAATCATAGCCTTAAAATGTCTACATATCTATAAAATCTGAACGTTGTGTCCAAGAAGAGACACATTTGGGCTTTTAGTCGATCAAACTACTTTATGCCAAGTTTTTGATTAATAGCCTCGCAGAGATCAACCTGTTGGTTAAACAAACAAATGCAATTCATGTCAAACTCTGTTAAATTCCGGAATTTTTTAAATGCACCTAAAAAAGGAACATCTATTAGCAAAATTGTGAAATAATTACATTTTGGGAAAAGAGCTATGCCTATCCACTCCCACTTACACCCTCTGCTACAGAACAGACGCAACACGTATCACAGTTCTGATGTGTCAAATCCTCTCACCCATTCTGTTCTCCTTCCACCTCCATCTTGGTCTTCAGTAAAACCTAATGGGGGCTTGTCCAGTTCAAACAAAAGGTGGCCTTGAACTTCAGTCAGAAAACCAAAGTTCCCCTTATGTTTTTTCATCTATGTCTTTATTGTTAATCAAGAGAAAATAAAACCTCTGAAATGTTTTTAAGACACAAGAGTTAGACTGGAAATAAGTGAAAACATGAGGCAACTTGTTGCAAAGTTTTCTTCGGATCCTCGGGTTTCCTCCTAAAACAGGCTTGATATTTTGGTCTTCTTGAAGTGTGTTCTATCAGATATTTACCTACAATAAGGACCATATCTACCACTGACACCACTCGAAGCAGGCAAAAATATTTACAAACAGGAGGATCCTGACTAGTACATGGCTAGTCAGACTGGCAGACACACTGCTGCAGATCTGTGACACATTAATGAATCATTTTCAGGTGTTTTAAAAGACTCTTGCTCAAAAAAAGCATACTGATGGGTACCAACTCTGGGTCAGACAGGCGCATTGGGGCAACGTCTAGTGATGTCTGAACAGTTCTGTTGGGGAGAAGAAGGAGCAGAGCTAGAAAACATTTCTCTTGATTTACTGGTCAATCTACATTCCAATCACCTATGGTGATGAGCTAACCCTAATGACAGAAAATAGTTTGTGAGTAGCTGAAATGAGTTTCTGCAGAGTGGTTGGGCTCAGTGAGCTAAAAGGAGCTAGGACATGGAGAGGCACCCAGCTGCATCAAAATGGCGCACGAAGCTCCATGACGTCGCATGAACCTCCATGACGTCAATTAGAGGAAGTGATCGTTTGACCCGGAAGTCCCGTGACCGTAGTAGCCAATAAAGCGCGCCCGAAAGTTTTTCTATCCGAAATCTTTGCTGTGGAGACAAAATGAACGTAAGTAGCTTATATATAAGTTATATCTTTTTAAAGATGGATTTTATAATCGTAGCATATGAGTAGAGGTAAATGGAGTTTCTTTTTCTCGTTTCTCCGCAGAGTTTTTCTCTCTGAATGATTCAAAATTAAGCAAACCCGGACTTTTGAATGTTTCCTTTTTATCACAAACTCGGCAAAGGGTTATTTTTCGTAATGCTTTTCAAACTTTATAGGTCAAGTCAGATTATAACTAACAGACACGGGGATATTTAAATAAGTTTAAAATGCAAATACAAATAAATTGCCAGAAACAGAAGTTATTCACGTCAGTACAAAGTATACATTTTAATTAAATAAAACCTTACCAACTACTCATCTTTTATTTATCAAAACATTTCAAGTTCCGTCGGGCTTCCTCGTTTTAATCTTATGGAGAACTCTCAATGAGAAAGGAGTCCAGGAAGTACAAGAATCATTGATTAAGCTTTAGTAGCTATATCTTAGTCAGATATTGTTTTAACTGAATCAGTTGTCAAATAAAACTTGTTTTTCGTTAACAACTCTATCTTCCTGTTGTTTGTATTCTAACATATATGAGGTGCAAAGATTTTCTTAACAATGAGCAATCATGTGAACAATATCTTTTTTAATGCTTTATGGGATGTATAGGAATGTAATATTACAGCTGAAGCTAGCCCTTAGACAACATAGCTTACCAGAAATTAAAATGGTTTAGCATTCTATGTCATTAATGGATTAAATTAAAATGGTTTAAGACATTTTAGTTCTGTGGATACTGGAGACAGCTGTATTTTGTCCTACTGTATTTTACTTATAGGTAAAACATTATCAATGTACAACCTATCAGATTTTATTACATACCAATGTTTACTGATCTTGTCTTCTTTTGCAGATGCATATCTCGATTGTAAAAGAGGCTGCCTTCCTCCAGCGAAAACTGCTGTTGTCTGGGTTTGGGTGTCCTCTCTGCTCCAGTGTCATCACACCAGGTGATGATGTCATCCAGAGGCACTGATGAACCACACAGAGAACGCAGTGCATTTCCAGGGTATGTTGGTGAAAAGTGTCTGATTCAGATCTTATAGTTGAACATGTATCCACAACTTATTTGTTTTGTGTTATTGTGTTGGTGTAAGTCTTTCATATTTTTGTATTAGTTTTTATTTTTTTCCAAACGTCCCAATATTGCAAATTTTTAACATAAATATTTTTTTGTTTACAGAAACCTTAATCTGCAGGTGCAATTTGACCTGTAGAGATACCAGCCACTTCCATTGTCCTTTTTGTGAAAGGACATAATATATGTTTGTGTGGTTATTTAAAATTTTTATTCCTATTTCATCAGATCTTTGAGCTACTTCAGAGCATTGAAGAGGTGACGGATTTGGGAGCCAGGATCAAAATGGGGGAGATGGCTCTCTTAGACTTCATCTTTGATGTGATGCTCCCAGAGGGAAGATTTGATTTGGTCTTTGTGGTCAATATTCTTTTGAAATGGTACAAAACAAACCAGTGCATTCTTTGTTGCCAAAATAAAAAAGGTGTGATTGGATCTTTTACGATGTTTTGCAGATCCTGATTACCATCCTCCAGGAGGAAGGACTAACGAGGCTTCGAGCCGAAGTCATTATGTCCAGGGGAGAAGTGTAAATCTGAGGTGTACAATGTGATACTGTGTTTTTTAATGTGGATTAATAAAGTTTATTGCCAAAAAGATTTCTTGTCATATTATCAATATTTGCTGGTGAAGGTTCTCAGTCATCCAGGTCATGATAATCCAAAAAAGGGTTTTAAATAAAGGCAACTGGACTTATTTGGTTCCTTCCTCTTTCTTTCCGTTTCGCTGCTCATCCGAGTAACTTTGTCAATTCTGTCTGTAGCAGAGAGAGAATCTTATAAACTGTGCTCATCTTCCTCTGTCTGTGACACACCTTCCTGCCTCCTGAGAAGGTGTTCGCTCCACTGTATTCAACTGGAGACCTGTCGAGTTGTATTGATTAGATGGAAGGCGTGAATTGTCTGGGAATTAAGTTCAGAGCAGACTGATGGGTGCTGGAAAGATTAAATCTGAGTCCTCTGTTTAAAGTTGTTTTTTCACATTTGACATAGATGGCTTCTTTAACTCATCTCTCAAATCATCGGTCTTCTTGTGTATGCCTTTATTTAAAACCCTTTTTTGGATTATCAATATTGCTAGTATGATTCTTATAAGGACAAGAAGGACTGGACTGAAGCTGAGTGATCCAAAGTTGTGTTCTCTAATAAAATTAAATTTTGCATTTACTTTGGAAATCAAGTTCCCACACTGGACTGAGGAAGAGAGGAGAGTCACAGAATCCACGTTGTCCTGTGTGATGTTTCCACAGTCAGTGATGGTTTGAGGTGCCATGTCATGAGGGATAAAATACATAAAAATTGAAGATAAAAAGAGTAAAGGTAAATAAAAATACATAAAAGATAATATACAAAATGTCACTTTTTGAATAGAATTTTATGAGCAACACCTGTACAAAAAGTTACAGAAACATAAACAGTAGGCTATGGTGAGTCCTGCAATAAAATAATTAAGACGTGAGTTTACAAAAGAAACTATACATAAAATTTACAAATGTACTTATTAATACAGCAATAAAAATTACGTGATTGGTTTTTCTATTGTATGCTAAGTATATATTTGATCTAGTTTGAATGCAGAAAAACATCACACAGCTCTTTCCTAGTTTTTGGAACATGTTTGGATACGTTTTCTGCAACTGTCAAATTATTTTGTAAGAAAGACAAGACGTGACTTTAAGTCACATGAATTGTGCTGTCAGTGATGTAACTTCCGGGAATTTGATGCAGTTTGAACGCACAAAAATACATTTACTTGTATTCAAAGCTCTTTCTCTGTTTTAGAATATCTTTGAATAAGTTTTTCGTAACTTTAAATAAAGAATTTTCTAAAAAAAAAAAATGCGGCGTGACTCTAAGTCACGTGACTTCCGGGTAAAAAAACCCCACTTCCGGTAATTGACGTCATGGAGGTTCATGCGACGTCATGGAGCTC
>SSNR01000113.1:1427514-1443784 GCA_006937965.1 Callopanchax toddi
AGTCCCGTGACCGTAGTAGCCAATAAAGCGCGCCCGAAAGTTTTTCTATCCGAAATCTTTGCTGTGGAGACAAAATGAACGTAAGTAGCTTATATATAAGTTATATCTTTTTAAAGATGGATTTTATAATCGTAGCATATGAGTAGAGGTAAATGGAGTTTCTTTTTCTCGTTTCTCCGCAGAGTTTTTCTCTCTGAATGATTCAAAATTAAGCAAACCCGGACTTTTGAATGTTTCCTTTTTATCACAAACTCGGCAAAGGGTTATTTTTCGTAATGCTTTTCAAACTTTATAGGTCAAGTCAGATTATAACTAACAGACACGGGGATATTTAAATAAGTTTAAAATGCAAATACAAATAAATTGCCAGAAACAGAAGTTATTCACGTCAGTACAAAGTATACATTTTAATTAAATAAAACCTTACCAACTACTCATCTTTTATTTATCAAAACATTTCAAGTTCCGTCGGGCTTCCTCGTTTTAATCTTATGGAGAACTCTCAATGAGAAAGGAGTCCAGGAAGTACAAGAATCATTGATTAAGCTTTAGTAGCTATATCTTAGTCAGATATTGTTTTAACTGAATCAGTTGTCAAATAAAACTTGTTTTTCGTTAACAACTCTATCTTCCTGTTGTTTGTATTCTAACATATATGAGGTGCAAAGATTTTCTTAACAATGAGCAATCATGTGAACAATATCTTTTTTAATGCTTTATGGGATGTATAGGAATGTAATATTACAGCTGAAGCTAGCCCTTAGACAACATAGCTTACCAGAAATTAAAATGGTTTAGCATTCTATGTCATTAATGGATTAAATTAAAATGGTTTAAGACATTTTAGTTCTGTGGATACTGGAGACAGCTGTATTTTGTCCTACTGTATTTTACTTATAGGTAAAACATTATCAATGTACAACCTATCAGATTTTATTACATACCAATGTTTACTGATCTTGTCTTCTTTTGCAGATGCATATCTCGATTGTAAAAGAGGCTGCCTTCCTCCAGCGAAAACTGCTGTTGTCTGGGTTTGGGTGTCCTCTCTGCTCCAGTGTCATCACACCAGGTGATGATGTCATCCAGAGGCACTGATGAACCACACAGAGAACGCAGTGCATTTCCAGGGTATGTTGGTGAAAAGTGTCTGATTCAGATCTTATAGTTGAACATGTATCCACAACTTATTTGTTTTGTGTTATTGTGTTGGTGTAAGTCTTTCATATTTTTGTATTAGTTTTTATTTTTTTCCAAACGTCCCAATATTGCAAATTTTTAACATAAATATTTTTTTGTTTACAGAAACCTTAATCTGCAGGTGCAATTTGACCTGTAGAGATACCAGCCACTTCCATTGTCCTTTTTGTGAAAGGACATAATATATGTTTGTGTGGTTATTTAAAATGTTTATTCCTATTTCATCAGATCTTTGAGCTACNAAAAAGGGGGAGATGCTCTCTTAGACTTCGTCTTTGATGTGATGCTCCCAGAGGGAAGATTTGATTTGGTCTTTGTGGTCAATATTCTTTTGAAATGGTACAAAACAAACCAGTGCATTCTTTGTTGCCAAAAAAAAAGGCGTGATTGGATCTTTTACGATGTTTTGCAGATCCTGATTACCATCCTCCAGGAGGAAGGACTAACGAGGCTTCGAGCCGAAGTCATTATGTCCAGGGGAGAAGTGTAAATCTGAGGTGTACAATGTGATACTGTGTTTTTTAATGTGGATTAATAAAGTTTATTGCCAAAAAGATTTCTTGTCATATTATCAATATTTGCTGGTGAAGGTTCTCAGTCATCCAGGTCATGATAATCCCAAAAAGGGTTTTAAATAAAGGCAACTGGACTTATTTGGTTCCTTCTTCTTTCTTTCCGTTTCGCTGCTCATCCGAGTAACTTTGTCAATTCTGTCTGTAGCAGAGAGAGAATCTTATAAACTGTGCTCATCTTCCTCTGTCTGTGACACACCTTCCTGCCTCCTGAGAAGGTGTTCGCTCCACTGTATTCAACTGGAGACCTGTCGAGTTGTATTGATTAGATGGAAGGCGTGAATTGTCTGGGAATTAAGTTCAGAGCAGACTGATGGGTGCTGGAAAGATTAAATCTGAGTCCTCTGTTTAAAGTTGTTTTTTCACATTTGACATAGATGGCTTCTTTAACTCATCTCTCAAATCATCGGTCTTCTTGTGTATGCCTTTATTTAAAACCCTTTTTTGGATTATCAATATTGCTAGTATGATTCTTATAAGGACAAGAAGGACTGGACTGAAGCTGAGTGATCCAAAGTTGTGTTCTCTAATAAAATTAAATTTTGCATTTACTTTGGAAATCAAGTTCCCACACTGGACTGAGGAAGAGAGGAGAGTCACAGAATCCACGTTGTCCTGTGTGATGTTTCCACAGTCAGTGATGGTTTGAGGTGCCATGTCATGAGGGATAAAATACATAAAAATTGAAGATAAAAAGAGTAAAGGTAAATAAAAATACATAAAAGATAATATACAAAATGTCACTTTTTGAATAGAATTTTATGAGCAACACCTGTACAAAAAGTTACAGAAACATAAACAGTAGGCTATGGTGAGTCCTGCAATAAAATAATTAAGACGTGAGTTTACAAAAGAAACTATACATAAAATTTACAAATGTACTTATTAATACAGCAATAAAAATTACGTGATTGGTTTTTCTATTGTATGCTAAGTATATATTTGATCTAGTTTGAATGCAGAAAAACATCACACAGCTCTTTCCTAGTTTTTGGAACATGTTTGGATACGTTTTCTGCAACTGTCAAATTATTTTGTAAGAAAGACAAGACGTGACTTTAAGTCACATGAATTGTGCTGTCAGTGATGTAACTTCCGGGAATTTGATGCAGTTTGAACGCACAAAAATACATTTACTTGTATTCAAAGCTCTTTCTCTGTTTTAGAATATCTTTGAATAAGTTTTTCGTAACTTTAAATAAAGAATTTTCTAAAAAAAAAAAATGCGGCGTGACTCTAAGTCACGTGACTTCCGGGTAAAAAAACCCCACTTCCGGTAATTGACGTCATGGAGGTTCATGCGACGTCATGGAGCTTCGTGCGCCATTTTGATGCAGCTGGGTACTCTTGAGGACATGTGGAAGGGACTAAAAGTTACTCTTTCTGCTGCTCTTTCAAATCAAGAGGAGTCAGTTGAGGTGGTTCAGGCACATGGTCACGATGCTTACTGGATGCATGGTTTTTGGGCATGTATTGCCAGCAGGAGGCACCGGGGTGACCCAGGATAAGCTGGAGGAAGTACAAGCCTAGGAACACCTGGGGGACCTACCAGAGGAGCTGGAAGAGGTGGCTTATAGGAGGACAGTCTGGGGTTTGATGGTGCCTCGCAAACCAGGGTCTTAAAAGTTGGCACACTAAAATATGATTACTTGTGTCTTTAAAAAAACTGAAATTTTTTTTCTTGTAAGGGTGTCAGTGGATGCTTAGCTGTTTATTTTTGTTGTTTTTTAATTTCTCCTGAGGAAACAAAAGGCTAAAAACCATTTTAAGGCCAACCATCCTCTGCCACCTGAGTAATAGAGAATCATGTTTATAAAACAAAATATAAATTATGAAAAATACATCCACGCAACATTAGCATTAAACACCTAACATGAGCATGATGTGTCTCTCATAAATAGTAATCAAAAAGATCAAATAGTAAAATGCTGTCATGCATAGTAATACAAGGAGGCACATGTGTTTCCTAAGAAAATGCGAATGCCACAGAATGTGAGCTCTATTGCTCCACCACACCTATTTGTTCCCACATAGATAAAATGTAGACTTTGGTAGGAAGGGCAGTGGCTTGAAATGTTATCTTTAAATAATTTAGCACTGGGAGCTCGACTGGTACATTTTTCATAATTTCAAGAACTGTCTCCCTTGTGAAGTCTGGACATGATCAGGAATATAAATATCATTACCATTCTCTGCATCATTTTGTAATTCAAAGAATCAAAAATTACATATATATCTTTACTATCCATCTTGTATACAGTAGTTAAATTAGATTTTCTATAATTATAATCAAGTTTTGTTGTTTTTATAGCATTGTTTGTTTTCTTTAACTTGCCTTTTCCAAATTTATGTCCATTTATTGGTTTCCTGGCATGCAACATTTTCTATGACTTTAACAGCACTTTTAGGCAAACACTGGCTCAGTGAATGTTGCTGATAAAGTCTTTTTTAGCCCACTCAAAATCTGCATAATACATTACACAATAAATCTCACTAAACTTCCATCGTAAAAGCATAGAGTACTTCTAATCCTGTACTTTTCTAATATCCCTCAACAAATCAGATGGATCAAACAGGTGCAGATATTTTTGTGCCTCCTTCCTGTGACACTCAAGTGCATGGACTGTTGACTGCGGGCAGGTTTGCCCTTTGGTGGCCCGAATCTGAGAGTTACAGACAACGGGAGAAGAATCTGAGCACCTGCCACAGTTCATAAAGATCACACTTCTACAAGCATTAAGTAGCTTTTAGCTGCTGGCTGGTCACAAATGCCCAAAGCCAAACAGTAAAAAGTATGCCTGTATTTCTTGAGAACATTTTATTGTAGCAGAAATGCAAGAATGCAGCTAATAGCAGCCTTTTCTCTGATTAGTAAAGTAAGATTTCTTTTACAGACCTTGTTGACCCCATCTGAGAAAGTTTTTATCTGGAAGTGTGAAGAAAGATAATTATTTGAGAATAAAGACTGTGCTCAGTTTGCAGAATGTCAAGACAGAAAGCTTTCTAAAGCAGCAGAATAATTTGCTTGTATACAATCATCTTGTAGCACGCACCCAATGACGAAGAGGGGAGAAGTGGAAGTCAAGTGTCTTTCAACACAGCCTAAAATCAGCCGCAAAGCTTCAAAGGAAGACAGCGTAAGAGGTTATTCAAAATATCATCATGTTGTATTTGAATAAAGAATCTCACAAAACATTAAGCAGAGTCAAATAATGTGAAACGGTTTTGTTCTTTGGCCACAATGATTTGCCCCGTCTTAAGGTGGCGAGACGGCACATCCCACGAAGATCTGTTGAACCAACGTTGACGTGGAGTGTACCTCAGCAGGGTGGATGTGGAGCACTATGCATAAACATGTCGGACATGACCCATTCACAATCCTATAGCTGGCTGGTCACCATCGAACCACAAAGCTGACTTACCCTTCAAACGTCAACTGTTTTGCAGGTTGACTTCACACACATGCACCCCCCCCCCCCCCCCCCCCCCCCCCCCCCCCCCCCCCGCCCATGCTTCCTCAGCTCTCCCAAATCACACCAAGAAGGCCAGAAGGCTTCTAAGGCCTAGCTCGAAGTGTTTTGTAAAAAAAGAGATTTCAAAAAGGGTATCAACGACTGAAGCCGTACGGAAACCAGACCACATCCGTTCTGTTCCTGGTGTGAACTACGGGTGAGCCCTCTTCAGAATGAATAAAAGATTGTAAACTGGTGTTGGAGTTTCTTTGAATACACATCTTTAGCCCCCCTCAGTGCTTCCCTGCTTGTACTTCAGTGTTTGGTAACTGATCCTGTCCCCACCTTGAAATGCTTCATCCTTTGTTCTTCTTAAGCCTGGGACACACAGAAGACGGATGCGTTGCGCCACAGAATCGCCGCGGTCTAGGGGGTACACAGGACGCGCTATGCAGCCTATTCAAGGCTGAACGCTTCTTGGAAAATCGCCGTATTAAAGACGTAAACGGCGCGGCGCTTGAGATAGAACCGGAACCTATCTTAGCGCCTCCGCGCGGACCGGCGTTTGCGTTGCGTTCTCCGTGTAGCCACTCTCAGTAACTATAATGTTTTTGTTTTTTTAAAACAGCGCGGGCGCGACGCATTCATCTTCTGTGTGTCCCAGGCTTTAGCTTCCTCAACTTGTCTTTAAACCAGGATTTGTCATTACCGCAACACACCCTGGTTTATGACGGCATGCAGCTATCCTCATGGAAAAGGATGTAGGATGTCACAGCATGTGTGTATTCATCCAAACTGTTAGTAGAAGTCTTAAAAACTGTGCAGTCTGCAGTCTAGACATACCTGCAGTTCGTCCACTGCCTCCTAGGTCTACTGCTGCTGGTCTTCACAACAGGCTTGAAGAGACGTATAGTCTCTGCTTTTATGCAGGGATCAGGTGAACTCTTGCATCGCATCAGTGAACCCAAAACAGGCTGGAACAATTGTGTCTAAGTACCCCGTGGAGCATTGCTCCACTTCATATGTATGTTGAATTTGTAATTAATTAATTAGGTGGAACTGTCTTCTCGGTTTGTATATTTTATTTAGCTCGCATTGACTTTCATCCACTACACCACCACTGTGTATCACCTAACAAATATACTGTGAATTGTTGTGACTCAGAGCAGCAGAGCATTTGCCTCTCTGAGAGGGAACGTGCTGTTTGTCTACAAGAGGTGACCAACTTTGCCCTTTGTCATAAACGCAGATGCAGCTTGGATATAAAGCAGCTGCTCCCATAAATCTGAGCAGCTCCGAGAGATTCACCGAGCAGATGACATATCCCATAGGTCACAAGATAAATTTACATGATGTGACACTTAGACTGCACACAGGTGGGTTTAATTGCACTTAATTAATTATGAGTTAAGAGGATGACGGCTTGATCTGAATCATTTTGTTTGGAAACAAAAATCAGATATTAAACATTTCTAGAAGAATTTAGTTAATTTAAATATATTATTGTTGGACTGTTACAGAAAATCCATAAAGTTCATTACAATTTTTTTTATTACAATTTTCGTGCAACAAAAAGGAGAAATACTAATGATGGAGATGAGCTGTTCATCATGGATTGTGAACTTTTACACCACATTAGTGCAGCAGTTCATGGTTGTCAGAATGAATGCATTCATCACGAGCTATCCGGCTTTTCTTCTGGTTAATTATCAGAATATGCAGCTGTTCGGAAAACAATCCAAGGTGCACCGTGCCATATTTTCAGTCCCGCGGCTGAAACATTTTGTAGTGCAAATTTATCACAGCCATTATTCTACAAGGCAAGATTAGTGGTCTACACAGCATTCAGGTCATGGCTGTTTCTCATAAATATTTTACAAATATTGTCGAACAGCAATTTTACAGGCATTAATAACACAGGCTTCACGTACACCCATATTTTATGTGAGTGTGTCAACTGCACAGATAGAAGTTCCTATAAGTTAGGCAACAAAAAAAAAAGCTGAGAGTGTAAAAGGCATGACCTAAAACCAAGATTGTGAAGAAGAAAAAGAGCCGTAAGAGAAGGTTTGAAAGAAAAAACGTATTTTAACAATTGTGGAAGATTTTTCTTTGAAAATATTTTTAAAATTTAAATTTATTCCTTCAAATGCCTTCAGTCCACTGAAGCTTTAATATTGTTACTTCCCGTGTAATTTCAATTAGAAATAGTGCAAGCTCTTTTTAATAAAGAACTTAGCCGCTTCATTCAATTTTCTAGCTTTTATTTTTTAGAATTTTATATGTGAATCATGTTTGAATTATTCCAACCGCATTGGTTTTATGAATAACAGAACACTGCAGGAAATTTTGCAGGAAAAAAAAAAATAAACTGAAAGAAAGAAATGAAAAAAAAAACAGCTATCTAGATGGGAGAAACTCCAGCCTTTTTAAGAAATGTCTTGTTTGCTGTTTTCTATTTTCAGTCTTTTGCTTTTGAT
Organism: Callopanchax toddi; assembly: GCA_006937965.1. NCBI lineage: Eukaryota > Metazoa > Chordata > Actinopteri > Cyprinodontiformes > Nothobranchiidae > Callopanchax > Callopanchax toddi. Next base: position 1,435,219 of record SSNR01000113.1, read on the forward strand.
TTCTTGGTGGTTTTCTTAACGTAATCCCTGGTTTCTGCTGTTCCTTTGTCTGATCCTCCTTTGGTGTTTTACTGTGCTTTCTGCATTTCAAGTTCTGTTTTGTTTTCCCACGCTCTGCCTCAAGTTTGTGATTTAGATTTTAGCACCATTGGTTTATTTATTAGTGCCTTTGGTTCATATCTAGTCGGCTCTTTTGGCTTTACTCCAGTGTCTTGGATTGTTCAAATCTACATCTTATGGTGTATTTTTTGTATATTTTATATATTTTAGTATTAGTTGCTGTGTAACACATTATCAGACTGTCAAACACTAGGAGAGCATGTTTTAGCTCGACTTCACCCAGCTCTCCAGAGATGGTGTGACTGGTCTCAGAGGGATGCCCACTGGGATGACCCTTCTTTCAAAGCACCAAATGCAGACACCCAAGAGGCTTCACCTGAAATGGGATAGTTCAGATCTGATGAAGTGGGATACTGTGAAAAGGTTGTATATAATTATTCATACCTGCTATACGAAGCACTTTGAACATCCTCAGTTTGGAGAAATGGAGATTAGTTCTGATTAGATTGATTACTTAAAGCTGCACTCAGCAGGTTGGTAAACAAGCTAGGTATCGCTAGCTGTTTTACAGAAACACGTCTCAGAGGACTCACCCCTCCTGTCAGGTATAATCCGTTGGCCAGCCTTCCCCCAGACATGGGACCGTACATTTCCACGGTTACAATAGAGACCAAAACTCCAGCTGTTGAAACGTTCCCCCAGGTTTTTCGTCTTTCTACCTCCAAACGTTTTTCGTTTAGCTGAAAATGTGTTTTCCTTTTTGGGACTCTGGTATTTTTTTTCCTAAAATGGAAGCGCTAACAGCTGGCTGGTTCTGTCCTTCTCTCAATTCCGGGATGTTCTGCTGCAAAATGTACCCGGACGGATTAATGGCGGATCCAAGCAGTGCGGAAGTGCGGCGCTTCAGACAGCCGGTTTGTCCAATCCTATTGTTCGGATTGGCTGAAGCTTTTAGAGAACTGCGGGACAACCACTTTATTGATTTCTTTCGGGGGTTTTTTAATCACCACAATATATTTATGCTGTACTATGTTAGAATGTTGTTAAGAGGCATTAAAAAATGTTAAAAGCTACATTGTTTACCAAATTAACGAGTGCAGCTTTAACTGAGATCCTAAACTGTGCCAAGAACAAACAGTCTTCAAACAACAGCAATCTGAAAAAATACCTTAGCATGTCATAGAAACACTATTTTATATTTTGTTACAGCTTAGCTTTTTCAGGCAGAAATTTTAAATTCTGACTGGAAATGATACACACTGAACTAGAAGTGCTACAGAAAGCTAGCTCTCCTGCTAATCTCTGATGTCAAAAACCATAGGATTATGTGTAAAAGGGGCAACTGTGGATGAGTGGTTAAGAACGATCATCCACTGATCGGAAGGTCAGCCGTTTAATCTCCAGTTCTTGCAGACCATGAGTCAAAGTATCCCTGGGTAAGATACTGAACCCCAAGCTGCCCCATAAATCTTCCAATTGCTGAACCTTCAGCACAACCACCTCCACCATCAACATCACCACAACCATCTTCATCACCACCTTCACCTGCCACAAGGAGGTGAAGAGGAGAAGAGACGAGCACTGCCTCAGCCATCAGCACACACAAAATCAAAAGACTGAACTAAATTATACACAAGTGGAGTTCAAAGTTCAGGACTGAAATGACAAAGTAACAAATTAATGCAACATGAAAATCAAGTATGACTGAAATTTACTGGTGATGAAAAGAGGGGGTGACTTTTTGTAAAAGATACTCATTTTCCAGAAGAAAAGTGCTCTCTCACTCATTTACAAACCATAATAATTGCCTGCTGTCCCTCAAGCATCTAATTAACACCCAGGCCTTGTCCAGAATTTAACATTCACTCAGCTAAAAGACAGACAGATACAGACAGACAGCTCTTCATCCAAATCAGTTCAATCACAGAACAAAAGACAGACACGTCTAAAATCAGTAGGTAACTGTGTCATTACTACTGGTCTTAGAGTGTGACAAATACAACCTCATATGTACAGCACACAGAATATTCCAAATCACCAATGATTTATTTACTGAATCAACATCGAAATTCAAAAGCGTGCAAACAAACGAATGCCCTTGATTAGCCAGTCTCCACCAGATGTGAGCATTTCTGTAAAAGCAGGAGTATTTTTTAGCCTGGAGCTTCAAGAAAATACATCAGCAATGATTGCAAAGAGGCTGCCTATTATTCATTCTTGTTGCTGCCCATCAAAATGGTAAGAGTTACAGAAAAAAAAACACTCTAATGGGAAGAAAACAAAGTGAGACTGGAAAGACCAGCTTGTAGTTTTGTGTTTGTCAAGAGTAAGTCATATAAGTGGACATTTTGTAATCATCAGCCTGACAAGAATGCTGCAGCCAAAAGGCAGGAAGGAAGCTTTCCACAGAGCTACACAGAGAGCTGTAAGCATAGAGTATATGCACTAGCTGGATGAAACTACAGACTGGTCTGAGGTTGAATGGATGTGACCTCTTAACACAGGACATATTTTCCATCACATTAACAATAGAACCACCAAGAAGCCATTTTTACCCCCCATGCATTTTCACTTAATTGTAAGTATCAAGACATGCATCTAAGAATTCATGACTTTTCCTAAAGTGTTTTGATTTATGATCTTGTAAATTTTAAGGTATCTGTTCTACAAGATATAATTATGATCAGGTGTGCACATAACTGGTTCACCAGTGCGCATGCACACCCCAGATTTGTCGAAATGCGCCTTTGCAGACCAGTGCTGTCATTTGGATCTATGGGGACTCTCTTTGTTGTAACACCTAAGTGTATGTCACTAATTAGCTTCCCAGGTAGAACTGATGGGTTCATGCTGTTTTGCTCTCTGACATTGTTTTAGATAAAGATTTGTTCTGTATCAGCCAGTGATTTTTGTCAAATTCCAAGTCAAATTTTTGACTTGCAATTTGAAAAATAAAAAAATGAACTCAATATTAGAAGAAGCTATACTAAAAAAATTTATCAACTTAAAATAATCTTTAATTCAGTTAAGTTTTTTAATTAAACTTTATTATGTTTGGAATTATTTTGAAGTTTTCAGTTTCAGATTTTATTTTTTCAGATTCAAATCTGTTTTTTTCAAGTTCAAGTCAAAAATTTGACATTCGGTTTTATTTTTTATTTTTTCAGTTTCAAAATTTTTTTTCAGTTATACAAATATTATGGCCCTGTCTCGACTCCATAGTTTATAGTGGAGATGTGTGTGTTAAGGTTTAAAGGCAAACTCCAAACAGGTTCAACTTAATTGTTTTAAAGTCAGAACATTTCCTCATGTTGGAAAAACATTCAAAATTGTTGCAAACATTCCTGAAGTCACCCTGATATCAGCCTGTTCAATGCTCAGAGATGAGGAAGGTTGTTCCTGAACAAAAGACTTCTAGAATAATGTTCTTTGGACATAATATACAGCACAGCAGCTTCTAAATGACCATATCAAACACCTCATACCTGTTGTTAGTAGGGTGATGGAGGATTAATGATCAGGGCACATTTACGTCATTGAGTCAGCCATGAAGTCCTCCTATATCAAAGTGTTCTTGAACAAAAGCTTTTAGTGAAACAACTGAAGTTTGGATTTTTTAAAAAAAGTTCACACTTGAATAATGATTCCAAGCCCAGTAGCAAAACACAATACTTAAAAAGAAAATGATAAAGATGCTGCAGGACCCAAGACAGCTGTGCAGCAAAAACAATACCAGATTGCAATGATCTGAAGCAACATTGTGAAGAAACGGTAGCAAAACTACATGGATAAGATCAAACATGAAGTAAAAACTTTAGGTTACAGCTGCACGTGTCTACAATCATGGGCTGATTCTGCTTTTTAACACTGATTCTGCATTGTGACTTTGTTTGGGGTAAATATTGTAATAATACAATATGTTGTGTTGTTTTGCCAATGCATGGACATGATGCACTTATTAAGTAGACTAATTACAGCCATGTTGCTAGGTAGTAATTAAAAAGTAATTGTTTAGAGAGTGGTTGGCATACTGTGTTCACACACTTTTAGCCGTGACAAACAGTCCTCCTACATCCTGTGAGCCACCGAGCAACTGCTGTGGGCACAGAGAAGTGACAAGGTGAAGACAAAGGTTGGTGCCACTGACATGATGCGCAGTATGAACCCAGGAAAGGAGCCATGTTGAAGTATACATTATGCAAATGAGCATAGTTTCTTTCTTACATAATTAATGACTCTCATGAAGTCAATCTTTTTACCACTTCTTATCCACTTTTCAACAAAAGAGCACAGCAATTATGAGACAAAAAAAATGAAGATTTTATTTATGTTTCTGACTTATTTCCCCTCATTAAAACTGATCAATATGTTTCTGACACCTAATGTGTGACTTATTGGTCACTTGACTGGTAGTTGTGTTCTTTTTTGTTTGTGTGTAAAGAGGGTAGGCATACAAACGCTAGCCTTCGCCTACACCTATGCACCTATTAGCCTATGCACCAATATAAACTACAAAATATCTACAATATATCTTTTTAAGGGTGCAGCTTCTGTTATTTTTCATTATACATCAGAAGAGCAAGGATGAAATTGGTAAGAGAGGCTACCCTGAAGGTATTAAAGAGTGGTCTTTCTGTGCATGTGACAATTTGACAAGCGCTCCACAGATGTGGGTAGTTTGGGAGGGTCACAAGAAAACCCACAGTAAAGCTGGTTTGAGCTTTCTCATAATGCACCTTAATGATTCTGATGCCAAATGGAAAAAGGTCTAATGAGACCAAAATAAAACTATTTAGCCTCAACACCAAACAGTATACATGGCATAAATCCAAGCAGCTCACCATCCACAACGCACCATACCTACAGTAAAGCATGGCGGTGGCAGCATCTTGATGTGGGGGTGTTTCTCTGACTCAGGGACTGGGGCTATTGTTAGGATAGAAGGAAAAGTGGAGGGGTCAAAGTGCCATCAAATTCTGGAAGAAAATCTGCTATCCTCTTTCAGACGGTTGAAGATGGTCAGAAGATTCACCTTTCAACATAACGCACAGCAACGTTCACCACTCAGTGGCTGAAGTTGAAAACACCTCCTGTTTATATTTTATTTCTACGGTAAAGTAAGTTTGAGCTTTAGAGCTCCAAAGAGGGATGGGTTTATCACGCATTTCCTATAAAATGTTGTGCAGTCTGTTGTGAATTCCACCTACATGGTACTGCTACTGTTATGTGAGGATTTGTTTGTGATTCTAGAATGTGTCCACTGCAGGTAAGACGCTGACTGTTAATATAAACTCAACAGAACCTTCTATTTCTTTAAAGATTTGATATATTGTGCAGCACATTTATGCAGAGTAGTCAACTGGTAGCATAGACTTTCTGTCAACTCCAATCATTCTGGCTATTTTTCTCTGACTTCTCATCGATAAGACATTTACAAGCAAAGAAACGCAGCTCATGGGCTGACTTTTGGTTTTTGCTCATTCTAAGGAAACTGAACAAGACTGAGTGAATTTCCCAGGAAATCAGCAGTTTCAGGCATTACTGTTAGTAAGGTCAAAATGAAACTTCGCATGCCCCTTTCATTTCCAGTGTTTGATGTTACAGAAACCGATCGCTTATTTTTTAAACACTTTTATGCAATGCTGCAACATAAAACTGTTGGCTCCCTGCAAAACCTGGGGAATTCAGAGGTTTCAGTTAAATCTCTAGCTGAGAGCATAATTCATGTTTTTACCTGGTGACAGATTCAACATTAGGACTGTTGTATTTTACCAGCAGGTAAAACATTTCTTTTAATAGTTTGTCTTTTTAGAAAATTTACATTATGACATGCACTCAGAAGGCTGTTAACAAGCTCTTATACTTTCAGGAAAAATGGCTTGGCATGAGCTAAACACAGAATAGTTCTCGTTATTGGTAACCAGATATGGGTTTTTTAAGTGTTTACATGTGCAGCCTTCCTAGATTACAAAGAAATAACATTGCAATATTTTTATGTTGTCAGTATGCAACTCAATAAATTCATAATCAATGTATTTCAGTGTTGAAGAGTTCTGTTCCCAGTCAAATAAGAGATGTAAAGTGTATGATCACTGGTTATAGGTCGAGGTATCCAAACTGCAACTCTATAGGTTTGATGTGTAAGAAATTCAAAGCTGTAAATACAGAATTCAAAAAAGAGAATCATGTTTCCTCTAATCTCAAACTGTTTCATCTCCTAATCATTTGCTGACACTATTATAATATTCCACTTATCTTTGCCCCTATATTCCATACTGACTTGAAAGGGGTGAAAACTTTAATATGCTGCTTCCTCTGCTTAGGTTCAGCTGCAAAACCATACATATCTAAAGTGTTTGGCTTTGCTAAATGAATTCAAGGGAATTTTTAATGACTTGAAGGCGAGCATGATGGCTGTGAATATGAATGGCATAGTCTATCCTGTAATTTACCATCAGTGCACCTTGTCTGACCTGCAGCGACTGATGATTAGCTGCTCTAATGTTCCAGGCTTCTGTAGTTTGGGATCCTGTTTCTTTATTTCTGGAAAAAATGTAGAGTTTTCATGCAGTTTGTTTAATGTTATCTTAAATTGCACAAAATCCTACTTTATTCTGGTTTTGCTCCACCATGTCCAATTAACAACATTATTAGAGGGGTAATGATGATATACTTGTTTAGTTCAGTGTGATTATGCCTGCTTGGCAGACCCTGGTGTAAGTGGTTTTCTCTAGTTTGAACTTACACTCTTATAAAAACATACAAGCCTTTGCCAGCCAGTGTTTTGGCAGTGCAGCCTTTGTGGTCTGTCACTCAGAGCAAGGTACAGAGTAGTATTTCAAAAGTTTTTATTAATCTTACAAAATGTTTTAACTTAAACTGCATGTTTTATTTGGCTTTTAGCACAGCCAGAACTTGTGCTTTCTCATGTTTTAGATCAATCAGCTGGCCACCATGTGGAGCTCCAGCACAAAACCCACTTTTACCTTCAGATTTGACAAACAACACACAGTCAGCTGATAAAAACAGGAGGGGAAATTTGCTTCATGTGTTTTTTTAAGGGGAAAATATTTGTCAGCTTTTAACATTGTTTATGAATGTAAGTAGGAATTTGTTTAGATTGTTCTTGGTCTTTAAATGAGGCATTATAGTATACATACATTATCCATTAGTCATCCTATATAAAGACATTTTCTGTGTTTTTCTCACTTGGTAAAGTTGTGGAGTTGATAAAGGCTCACAGCTCTGCCTACTGGGATGCACTGGTGCAGAAAAGGTCAAAGGTCTCTCCGTGATTGCCCTCCTTCTCTCTTTTCTTAACCTTTCAGATCAATAACAAGCTTCTCCTCCAAATGTGTTCTCCGAGTGACACGAGCCCAGTGTCTTCCACTGTCACTTCATTTTATTACTTTGACTGTTTCATTTAAGTTTGTCTGCTGTTAGTGTGCTCCCCTCAACTCTACTATTTCTGCACTCAGCATGTTTTAATACCTCACCAGAGCTGTTGTTTTTCTTAATCAAAAATGCGACAGTGACAGGTCGCCCCCTTTAACCTATTGCAGTGTTTTTATTGACGTATAAAGTGGCAAACGTGGCTTTTTGATTATTTGTGCAAAATTATATTTATCTCAAAATTTTAATGCAAAATTGTAACTATCAGCCAAAACATTATGATTACTAAGGAATCCTTAAAGTAAGTAACAAGTTTTACATTTTACATCAAAATACTGAATACTACAATAATATAATCCTTATTATCACATTGGCATTTATTGCCACCCTAGATCTAAGTCGATAGGTCGATCTTATCTTAATGAACTGGGAGTCTTTATCCTAGTTTACATGTCCGTTAGGAAACCAAACTCTCAAATGACGTTTGCTCCACTACGCTACGATAGGTGGCGACATGCACACTTTCATGTCGGCATTCTTCCAGTTTTTTCTTAGCATCTAAAAATGCTTGTTTTAAATGCTTCCATTGGACACAAATTTGCTTGAACGTCCTCGTGCACCCTCAAGCTGTTCGTTTGTTTTTGCTGCCATCTACTTCTACCACTACTGATATGTTTGTAATCCCGCTTTCGCGATCTTGTCACTCCCAGAAGAGGAGCGTCCAGCCGGTATCAGCTCAACTGAGAAGTTTACATGCAGATGAAATCGAGCTTCTACCGCATTATCTGGGTACTTGAGCTCAACTAGTACCAGTTCATCTTCAGCCAAAATAACATGTTAACATGCATTAAAAAAAAAACAACTTCAGTCGATTTAAGGCAGTAGTTCAGTTTCCTGACGTGTATGTAAACACACTGAGTGTCTCATGTTATCACTGAAAAGATATCAAGTATTTTTGCTAAATAGTTTTATTTTGAAACTTATTGAAGTTATTGTGTCCAAAGTAACTGTAACTGAATTGCTGTAATTACACACTAGACATTGAAATACTTAAAGACAATGTTTGTAGAATTTATTTGTTTCTTGTTTTAGAATGTGCACCTCCAAAAAAGCC
>SSNR01000113.1:1443794-1515679 GCA_006937965.1 Callopanchax toddi
CCCCCCCCCCCCCCCCCCCCCAAAAAAAAAAAAAAGAAAGTTGGTCGAGCACCACCACTGCTTGTCAGCCTCATCAACACTTTGAAAACTAGACACAAGAACACAGATTAGAAAAGATACATTAAAAGGTCTGCCCCTAGTGGCTGGCAGGACTCAGTTTTTAGTCCTGTCTGCACCATGAGAACAAATGGGACATGATCCTGACAACAAAAAAAAGAAAGTAGCTTATTTTAGGTGTTGACTTCTGTTGATTGATGTAGTTCACGTGCTACATGTTCTAACAGTCACTTCTCTATGTTCAGCTGTAATTAGTTATTTGATGCTCAAAAAAACATGATGACTGTACGTGGATAGATAATGTGTGTTTGAGGGTTGATTGTCAACATATGCAAAGATAAACAATGCATTTTCATTTATTCAATTATGAAGCAATAATGTTCTGTTTTTTCAGAACCAGATAACCTAATATCTTATCTTTTGAGGCTAAACTGCTGTGCCTGAGAACCAACAGCTGCTAAAAGAGTGAGTGAGAACATGTTGGACGTGGATCACACGATAAACTTGGCTGTGAGAAATTCAGCAAAAGGTAAGACAGAAAAAGACCTGATGTATCCTATAAAGCTTCAAATCCCAACTCGTGACCAGTAGAAATACTTTATGTAGAGAAAAAGATCAGTGAAGGAGAAGGAAAATGATTTATACTTCATATAATACGATTCTTGGTATGCACTATAACATTTGTTCAAATAAAAACAGGAGATGCATACATTCAATACACATGTTACTTATAAAATATAAAAAAAAAAGACCTTTCATCATCTCACTAGGGTCCTACTTCCCTCAGAATGATTCTCTTACTCCAGCTGGAGACATCTTATATCTTGTCACATGCTGAGGAGGAAAAAAAAATCCCTGAAAAAACCCAACAGCTATCTGCTCTACATTATTTATATGTTCCAAAATTGTAATTTTTTTTGACAAATAGTGCACATTTGTAATAAATAAAGAAATAGATGTGCCAACTATCTAAAATAGTATTTTTATGCTTTATTACACCTCACTTTTTCATCTTTTTTTTAATTAATTTTGAAGGTCTAAATCCTTAAGAAACCCATTTGTATGTTTCGATTTTCCTTAAATGTTAAATGTGTCACTTGAACATTTTATTGATTGAAATAAAACCAACTCAAAGCAATGGATTCCAATAACATACCACACTCCTTGTAGCGTTCAGTACCAGGCACCTTGTCCAGTCTTCACATGCCCTGAAGGCTCTGGCAGAAAACTTTAGATTATTCATTAGAAGGTCCAAATTCCCATGACAGCTCGCACATCTTCACTCATTCAGTATGTTGTGTTCAGTGCCAAAGATGAAAAACCCTTCCCTTTCATGATGATCTCTTTTGAAGAAATAAAGAAATTGGAACTCATTAGAGTTAAATTCTTGTGTGTGAAAAGTTCTCAAGTGCTGTAGTTTGTCTGAGCTGCACTAGGGTTTGATTCAGCAGCTACAGCTGGATAAAGCTGTGACTCTGAATTGAATTAAAGCTTTCTTATCACGCTTTGAGTGTTCTCAGATGTCAACCAGGTGTGCCAATCAGATGGCCCGACAACATCCAGACCCTTAAAATCTCTTCCCTAACCAGAGCCCTGTCACCAGTGGAAGGAAGGTGTGTTGAGAACCTCTAAGTACCCCTTCCACTGCTTTTTTATGTTCTCAGTTGAGATCAACAGCACGCCGTCTCCACTGTGTTGGTGAAACACCATTTTCCCTGCCTGTAAAACTTTTTACAAGACTCCAAAAGTTTTGCTTCATAGATTCACAAAACTCCTCTCACTCCGAAGTTTGTGCCACCCTGTTGTGCCAGCAAGTACCACCCACTACTTGGTTGTTGCTTGGAATGTTGTTGTTTTGTTTTTTTATTATGCAGAACAATCCTGGACAGAAAACATGAAAAAAGGATCCACACACCAGTCAAGCTCCCAAATGCCAGTTTATTGAAAATAGAAATATTGGGAATTTGACTGGTGTGTTGATCATTTTCCTGCTTTAAACTTTGATCCTGGACCTGCTCTGAGTGGATTCTTTTGACTTTTTCCTATGTTTATGAACAATCATTGACAACTTTTTTACTCAAATTGACTGTGATGGTTAGTTTATTCAGACTAGTGAGATGATAAATGTTGTTTTAAAACAGTGCTGCACCTGTCCCCTACTGGTTAGTGATCCTTATGCTTCTGTTTGTGTGTTTTTCATCTGGAACGGTGGAATTATGATTTAACTGAGATCAAATTACCAAGTTGGCCATAAAATGTTGTAGCTAATTTAAAACTCTAAGTAGTAGAAGAACTGTTTTTGTTGTTTGCATGCTTTCATACTGTTAACTAACTAGTATATGTTGTTAATCATTTTGAGGTGTGAATTATTCTGCTAATGCAAAAACTTGAATTTTCTACAGATAATAATGTCTGTATTGATCAGATGGATTTGTGAAATTGTGTAGGATGATTTTCACTCGCTCTTGCTACCAAATAGTTTGAAATTAAATGTTGTTTTAAAGTTGAGAGCAGAAATAAAGTTTGTTTTTGTCCATTTATGACTTTTATTGTTGTAAAATCAGTCTGCAAAACCAAAACTTGAAGCTAAATTTATAATCATTCGATGTTCATGATGACTGAATTTAATATGGGAAACATGTCAGTCACTTTCATTGTTTACTTTGTTTCCAAGGAGACAGACTTGTTTTCTTTTCAGATTATTTTAAAGTGGACCTGAACAAAAGGTCTTCAGGGATTCTGATGTTTGAATTTGAGTATTTGCTGATTTTTCAGTCATTTTCAGACCTGTTAATTTCAGTTCAGTCCTTGTGAATGATTGTAGCTTTATGATGATTTTAAAATATTTAAATTTGTGTTGTTATTGTAGAACAAGAAGTATCAAAACAAACACAGCAGTAATAACAAGTGTGAATGCATTCTAAACAATCTCCAGGGAGACGAGAACTTTAGCACCTCAACAGGTTTATCAAACTAAAGTCACTTTTAGGCAGGTTTTTCTGTTAATGACAAAAATGAGCTTCTTGCTTTATTAGTTTGTAAAAAACCATTCAAGTTGTGAAACCATCATTCGTTCATGTTATTATGCTGATCTGTTTGAACCCTTTACATTTAGAGTGCTTACTTTTAAAAGAGCATTAGAACTGGAACCTTTGAACTGGGTTCAGCATTTGGTTACCATGACAATCATTTCAGCTTCTTTCATACTTGGCTGCTTTTCATTAAGACACCTGTGAACGTGAAGAGTCCTTAAACATCTTTCCCAAACAAACGGTATGTAGGGGGAAATTCCTACAATGTTAATTATAAAATATATATTATTAGGATTATTAACAACAATAGTGATATTATTATTAATAATGCTAATAATAAACCTCGGGGCACCACCCAGGTTTTAGGATAACCTGAGAAACCTTTCTGTTGTGTTAAATCAGTCTGACAAATCTGAATGAGTGAATTCTTGATTTATGAAGTTTAACACCATTCAATTCAAAACATCACAACTACGTATTTCTAAGAGGGTATATTTATTAACAACCAGTCAAATCAACAGTTTGCAACCTTGTCAAATAACAGAATCATGCATGAACACAGGTGATTTTAACCATCTTGATAATTATGACAGTGAGAGGAATTAACTGGAAGTTTAAGTGAGATATATGAATAAAAAGGGGGCTATTTCGACTGCTGTAATTTGGAAGAGAAGTGATTTTAAAATTTTGGCTAAGGTTTATGGAAAGTGTTGGGGTTTAATATAGCTCAGATATCAAATGATGCATCATTCTTAATGTCACAGCCAAATGAAAGTTCACGTAAGACCAACCTTCAGTGCCGAATGGATACGGGGAGCTGTCGGCCCAACGGTGAATGAGGTTCCGACGGACGGACAGGGTTTTTCCTGCGAGTCCCTCGAGTTGTAGGCCCGATGGGTTCGAAGTCAAGTAGACGTCAGCCTTCCGCTCCGGAGGTCACTGATGTCGGGAACAATTGCTGTGGCTGCTCTGTTTGGGAGTTGGGGTTTCGGCCAGCGGAACCAGAACTCTTTAGGAAACTGAACTATTTTAACCCCAAAGGCAGATGGAGTTGGATTTCCTAAATCGACGTCTAAACTGATTTGAATAACGTCGCAAAAATAAACTGTAAAAATGAAGAAACTGAGTTTCTTTAGAGGTACTGCAAGAATAAAATAAAACGCCGCACTAAAAAAAGGTTTTGCTGAGGCCTGATGCTGATCAGGTGAGAAAGGAGAGTTTGTGCAGGAGGTCAGCAAAGGTCCAAGCAGCTGTTTCTGAAACGACTGAAAGTAAAAACTAGAAAACTAGGAAAAACTCGAAGAAACTAAAACTGAACTAAACTAAACTCGAACTGAGTTAAAACTGGGTCAGGACTCCTGACAGGGGGTTTTATCCTAAAGGGGTGTCCTTTTAGGATGACCAATAGCATCTTCTTAACTAATTTTGGGGAGTCCTGTAGGCGTGAATAATTATCTTAAGAGGAGGTTCTAATGTCTTTAAGAGGGGACGTGAGTCGAATTAATACAAGGAAAATAAAGTTTAATTTTCTCTCACTCTGAAAGGTCCCTAAAGTCAGTTTACAAGTCACACATCCTTCAATTTTAATTTGTCATTAAAACAAAAGAACAGCACCACATTTAATACTCTTATCATAACAAACCAGGTGAACTTATAGTTTGAATTGACATATTACCAGTTTTATCAATATGAACTTAAAAAGGCCTTCTGAAGAGTGAGCAAATAAGGGAAAAGTGAAACTCTAGTTATCTTGGTAACAGGAATTGATATAACTTTATTATCTGTTTTACTATAAAAACAGATAATCGTCTTTGACACGTCTTCATAAAAACATCAAATAAAATGCATAAAACTCTCCCCTAAAACATTCATAAAAACACATTCAAGCTTCACTTAAAACTTGTACATAGAATTAAAACTTAAACTTAAAGATGCCTAACGTCTAAACCTGAGTTGAGGAATTTACCACAGATCTGGTAGACACACGGAAATCGCATGTAAATGAATTTCAAACACAGCAATAAGGACAATGACACAGACATTGGAATTTAAGAAGTTAAAGTTCTTTTTATGAGAGTAGAAGGGGAATCTCTCACTTTCCTGTGAAACAAAGAGGTGAGCACTTATTTTGGGTAGAGATTCCCAAAGTATGTGACATTATCTGCAGTTTGGCTCCTCAGTGTCTCCTCAGCTTTGAGGCTGTTTTCACAAAGTACTGAACATTAGCATCTGAAAGACTTTCGTGGCGTCTTCTCCGGGCTAGAGACGACAAACCTGTTTGGGGATTCTGATATTAACGGGGGGTTAGTTGTTAAGACATGTCTCTGGATGAAAAATGTTGATTCTCCTTCTTCAAAGCACAGGGAAAGAATGTTTATGGCTCTCCTGAGGAAACTTAATTCTACAAGTCCCTTGAAGATGTGAGGAGGTGCTATCTTACCACCTGAGGTCAGAGACTGTTGACATTAATTCACCAGGCCTGCAAAGTTCCTGATGGAGTAAAAAGAGTCTGGTGAAAAGCAAAGGTTTATCATAGGTCAAGAATTAGGGCAGTTTTCATATAATGCAGGAGAAAGGTGGATTAATTGAATGATGCTACAGGTAAGAAACGATATATTTCATTCATCTGTGTGACCTGTGAGCGCTAGATTAATTTTTAGGATTTAGTTTACAGGATGAAGTCTAAATTTAAACTTAATTTTGGAAACATGCTAGTAGGTTAATCATAGGTTTTGATTGTTCTCATGTCTTTTAATCTACTAGGTTTTGTTTGTTAGGTAATTCTCAGACTGATCAGATCATTTTCATTTTTTCAAATAAGTGATAATTACACATTTTATGTTTAGGACCATTCAAATGTTGACTGTACTAAACAAATTGTCAGTTGTGTTCAACGTCACCTTATTTATTATTTTCTTTAAAGATTGCCAAACCTCTGGGAGAAGAGACGAGCGGCATCAGCAGCAAAACAATGTCTGATGACAAGGTTTGTCAGTTCATAGTTTTAAAAGTGGGCAGAATTTGCATTGTGAGCACTAGTTTTGCATTCATCTACAGTTAGCATGTGTAAACTTGCTGTTCATGCAGATTTCACACATTCAGACAAAAACAGGGACAGTTTAATGATGCAGGGTGAACATTTCTGAAGCGTATTCACTGACCAACCTTGATGGAGCTGGGAGACGTTTACAATTCTAAAATCTGATGTCAGCAACAAACTCAAGCAGTTAAAAACGAGGCAAAGAAAAACAGAAAATAAAAGTAATCCTCTCCAGATGTTTAGTTGTTCTCTGTGAGGTTTGGTCATTGCTCATCACGTTTTGCTAAACTTTCAAAGATTCATGAATCAGTTAAAAATGGAGATTTTGATGTTATGTTCATGTTGTTCATGTGTTTAGCAGAAGCAACTTACAAATGATTATGTAACCAAGAAGCTACTATTATGGCTAACAACAAATTAGAGGGATGAACACTAGTCAGTCTCTGAGGTGACAGTGAGGGAAAAGAATACAAGCATAGAGGGAATTTCACAGAGTGCAGTAGAGTAGAGAAAGAACAGGGTAGGTGCTAGTTTAGATGATGCTCTCTGAAGAGCAAGGTCTTCAGTTTCTTAAGGGACCCTTACCTTGGTAGGTCATTCCACCATTGTGGATTGACACATGAGCAGAGTCTGGATTGTTTTGAGCGTGGTGCAGACACAATTTTAGCCTAGTGTTACATGATGCTTTAACATTTTATATCACATTTTGATTCAATTAAACTGTGAATAATAAACTCAAATTTCACTTTGAGTTTCACTTTCAATTTCATTGATCCAGAGGAGGGTATGTCTGGTTTTTATGTAGTTTTTTTGTAATTCTTTTGTTAGTTTACCAACATCATATTTGTAGGCCTAATTTAACCTGCTTTAAAAAAGCAATCATTTTTTCGTGTTTCTGGACAAATCTTTTGACGTTTAACATCTGTTTACATTGTTGTAACTTGTAACTCTTTTCATTTGTCCACATGATTCCATCCAACAGAGCCAGACCTCAACAAACCAAGACGGATGTCCTGATGAAAACACACATGATATCACTGAAGGACACATTGATCAGTTGACCCATACGATGGAGAAAAAACACCATTGTGATGAATGTGGGAAAAGATTTAAGAAGTCTGGTTATTTAAAAGATCATCAGCTTGTCCACACAGGAGAGAGACCTCACAGTTGTCACCTGTGCGCAAAGAGGTTTGCTCTCCAATTGACTCTGAAACGTCATCAACTTACCCACACTGGAGAGAAGCCCTACAGCTGTGACCTGTGCGAGAAGAGTTTTGCTCGCAAATGGACTTTGAAATGTCATCAGCTAATCCACACTGGAGAGAAGCCTTATAGCTGTGACCAGTGTGGGAAAAGTTTTTGTCAGGTTGGTCATGTGAAAAGACATTTGCGCATTCACAAGAGACGCACTTCTGTTGCTGACACTCCTTCAGTGCCTCCACAATGACCACACAACAGTGAACACTGATTGTGTGTTTGTCCTATTCAAACAAGTGGACATTTAAATAATACATTGTCTTATTATGCAAGCAAATTCAACTGGTGTATTGTCATTTTTCACTACACAAAAGCATACTGTTATTTAAGGGCATTAAAACATTTTTAAGCAGACCAGTGCAGCTCATCTGGAACTTGCCTGCAGTGCTGCTTTTGACAACATGCTAACTCCAACCTGCTAACATTGAAAAAGATGTTAATGTTAAGAGACTCCTTGGATAAATAATATGCTCTCATGCTTTTGCTTACAATATTTTGATGTGGGCACATTAAATGTTAGATTTATTTTAAATATTTTATGTTTTGAGCCTGTTTTAACATTTATCATGGTCAAAAGTCTAAAATCTAACATATTAATTCATGCTAATAAGCTGCAGTTAGTTGGTAGCAAACAGTATTCATCAATCAAAGTAGAACACTTCCTCATTAAGGAGCTGGATGATGTTTTTTAACATCCAGTTTCTTCAGATTAAAATAAATCATCTTATTCTGAAAGGTTTCGTTCCTTCACACCTGCTCAGACACCCTGAAGAGTCTAAATGCACAAAAGAGACTTTAACTGGGAAGCAGGATTGTTTGTTTCCAGATCTGAGCACTTCCTATGTCAGCTGTGAGAAAGAGACACTCACGTTTACCCAGGAGATCCATTGATCCAGAGGAGGGTATGTCTGGTTTTTATGTGGTCTCCATCCTCCATGGCTTCGGTCTATCTTGATGCTTATTTCAGGGCAGGAAACTGTATTTGTCTGTTTTAGTGCTCATCCCTAGGCTGCTCCATGTATTCCAGTTTGTGAGTCAGAAATATGAATAGAAAACCTTACACCTACCAAATAACTGAGCCCAGAGTCCAGACATTTGAGTGAAAAAGGATTACATTGAATTTTATTAAGTCTGATGCAGATAAAAGACTTTTCTATGAAAGTTTAAAACATTTCATGGCAGGCACAGAAAACTTTTTATGCTGCTGGTAGGATCTTCATTTTGAGTGTTTTTTTAATACACATTTTAATAAAGAGTTCACAAGGTATGCATTTGAAGTCATAATTTTCACACATGAGGTATTTCCTTTATTCAAATTTCTATGTGAGTATTTATGTTTCTCCAGTGTAAACCACATGAGGTGAACTTAAGTTTCAAATACAGACTCATGACATCACTTGGACTCATCTAAAGACTTCCATCCATCCATCCATTTTCTGTAGCTGCTTATTCCTCCACAGGGGGTCGCGGGGCAGCTGGTGCCCATCTCCAGCGGCCGGGGGGCGGGAGGCGGGGGACACCCTGGACGGGTTGCCAGTCCATCGCAGGGCCACACAGAGACGAACGAGACAAACAACCACACACCCACTCACACCTAAGGACAATTTACCAGCCCAATTAGCCTGACAGTCATGTCTTTGGACTGTGGGAGGAAACTGGAGTACCCGGAGGAAACCCACGCATGCACGGGGAGAACATGCAAATTCCACGCAGAGAGGCCGCAGAGCTGGGATGTGAACCCACGACCTCCTTGCTGCGAGGCAACAGTGCTAACCAACTGCGCCACCATGCAGCCCCATCTAAAGACTTTCTTTTTAATAATAGACTTTCTAATAGACTTTCTTTTGTTCATTCCCTAATAATGTATTTAATTTTAAAAACACATAATTTGATTACAAAAATGCCTGGCTGCTTGGAAGGAAAATATACACTTACAGTTGCTAAAGCTTTTACGTAGTGTTTGCTGTGAAGTTTTTCCTTTACCTTTAATAATGGACGTGATTTATTATTTTTTTGTTTAACGAGATTAACTGATGAAGATCTCTTCTTTTCCTCAGCCTGACTTGTAGAAACAGCATCACTGCTGCCTCAGCAACAGGAGAGACTTCTCCACCTCCTGCTTCCTGACCTACAGCTCTCTAACTAAAGAAAACATCTTCTGATACCTGGACTCAATGAAGAAAGCACACTACTGTTAAAAATTACCTGCCCAGTCCGTGCACCTAATTGTGCTGTCTCAGTGTGTAAAATAGGAGCTACCAGCCTCCATAATGCAGGTGTAGTGAATCACTTATGGGATGGCATTTCTAAATCAATAAGAAATTAGGATAGATTTCATACACAGCTGCAGATGATAAAAGTCAGTTGAATGAGATGATTAATTTAAGATGAAAAGATCAGATAAGCATGTTATTACATGGAGACCATAGAAATATTGTAATATTTTTATAAATGAAATATGTTTTGTTGACTTTAAACACATCCTGTTGCCTAAAAAGGGACTGCTCGCTCTTCCCCTGGTGGGTCAGGACTCCCTTTCAGCGTGACTCACTGTGTGCATTAGACCTGTGCTGCACAATCAGCTATTTATTTATTTATTTATTTATTTATACCTCTGCATATAAAGCAGTCTGTTTGAATAAGTTCTTTATTTTCAATTAAAAACAGCAAAAATAAGGTTTTATGAGGTTTGGAGGCAGACACATATGACTGGAGAGGAGAGGATGAAATGAACGACTGTGACATTCCTGTCTTCTTTTTGTAAACCCAGCAGCACAGTAGGTCACTTTTTTCAGGTGTCAACATGACCTCATGTGCCTCAAACAATGCCTATATTTAAATGTATAAATATTCAACTGTATGCATGGTGTAACAACAAACCGCAGATCTTCTTGAGGTTTAGATGAACTTTCAGACATCTGCTCAGCTAAAAGTTTCTGAAACGTGGTTGGAAAATGTTACTGTGTAAAATGTGTCTGGTGACATTGATGCTTTTAACGCACACATCATACGCATGCTTCTGCACTGGTTGGTTGTTTCCAATGAGGCAATAGTTTTGTCGGTTAGAAGCAACAGTGAGACTCAACGTATCTCAGTTTACTTAAGTTGTGTTATAATTACTCAAATTAAGTTCTATAATCAAACTCTGTATGACTGTAAAGATTGTCAAAACCAATGTTTATTATGAGGGTTTGTCTATAAGTTTAGGTTTCTCCTTCCTTGCTTCTTCTTCTGTGGTACATTTCCTCAAAGGTTTAATCAGAAAAGCAAGAAAACCAACTGAAACCCTGATAAAGTCGGGCTGATGGTGCTATCTATCTTCTTGAGTGACAGAGCGCCCTTACTTTGCAACCAAACACAGCACAGAAGACCCCCATTTTACCTTCTAATTATCTAAAACTTGCACTTTCAGAGTAAAGTGACAACATGATTGTTTTGTTACAGTTTGCATGACTGAATTTTATGCTCTATTATAAATTGTGCTTTAGAAAGACTTTGCTACATTGCACTGAAGCCCAGCTGCCGAAACAAGAGATAAACTGCTGTGAGTCATGTGTCCCATCATCCATCATTCTCCTGTTCTTTTCCTTAATGCAGCATCTTTAATTAAATAAATTCCCTGCCCTAACTATATGCAGACATTTGTCTGTTGTTCTAAATTAACATACTTGAATTGAAGTCTAATGGCATACAGCACTGCCTTTACTAGACCCCCCTTAAAAAGAGAGGAAGAGGGAAATTCACTCGACTGTAGTGTGGCAATTTTAAAAGAACACTAAAGCATCTGTAACTAAATAAATCATAGAGGCACGAAGGCATTACGACTCAAAATTATACAGCTGAAACTCATTTTGGCTAGAAGGACAATAGTATATCATTACTGAGGACTCAGCTGCTTTACACCCACTGAACCTCTCCCAGAATCCCCCACACCATCATCCTCGCTAATGACAACGCTCCATCTTCCATGGTCTGATTCTAACTCTATTATTACATCCTGTACAACATATTAGGATTTACCCTTCGTTCCATAAATAGATTGACTGGATCAGATACGAACGTTAAGAGTCTTAATTTCTCCAGATTTAGCCACTAATTTCATTCATGGAAACGAGGAGACAGGATTTAGATGGATTTTATGCCTCATGCCAAATGATATCTGTGCTATCAGTTCAGATAAACGTTCAAAAGAGAAAAGGTGGTTTGCAGGTGGGATAGATTTTGAATGATTCCAGGTTAATGACTTGTGCGCCGTGTTTACTGGCTTATTAGGTGGGATATCAAATAAAGCCCAAAATGTTTGTGCTTCCTGATTATCTCGTGGTATATTCAATACAATTAATTAGACTGCTCTAACTTGATCAGCTCCTGAAGTCGCCCTCGAAGACACCGTGTGGTTGTTTTGGCAAATTGGAGTTCTGAAACCTGCTCCTTTGCTCTAGACGTGGCTCCACAGGAGGACCTGTTCGGCTCTCCCTCTGCACTTTCACAGCTCAGCATGAATCCTCTCCACTAAACGGCCTGTAATAGACTTCCAACACTTTCAAAGGTGTGCCTTAAAAGCTTTTTCCAAGCTGGGTGTGAGAAATAGCAACCTACCAAATTGGCCACAGAGAAAAAGCAAAGAAGTATTTCACAGATCTATTTATTGCATCCAGTGAGTTTTGAGGTCCTAAAATAGGATTTTAAGAGGTACGATACTTGAGATAGTAGAGGAAAGAGCTAAAACTTTATGTTTGACTGCAGCTCTGATGAGATATTGACATTTCCTGTTGTTTGTTAAAGCAAGAATCTCCTCTTTTTAAAACCGTATTACGCTTTTCAAATACTTTTCACATCTGTTTTGTGTTGAAACGAATAAACTAAAAGTAATAGTAAAAATCATTGTCATCTATTGTGTCCCTGTTGAGCTGTAATGTTGAACTAACTTCTGTCATGCTGCTGATTTTGTCACATTAATGAAAGAACATCAACATTTATTTTTTAATCATAGTTTTATAATTCAGTGTATTATGGTGCCCTTGATTCCATCAGTCCAAGAGAAAACTACAAACCCTCTGAGGTATTCTTTAAAAAAACTATCAAAATATTTTGACAGTATTTTCTGCCTTTGCACTATTTGATCATCACCTCTTTGGCATCTGTTATTTATTTAAATTTGTTGCTTGATTTTTCATTTTTCTTTCTTGTTGCTGCTGATTCAACCTTTTATTTTATTATCTTTACTGTTTACATTCAGTTTGGAGCTGCAAACCAAATATTTCAGTGTGCAATCGTATGGATTGCAATTAATTATCATTGTTTAATTCATTTTATGAGTTTGTGAACAGAATTAATAAAAATGCATTGATTTCCCCCCCCCCTTCTTTTTAGCAAGTAGGGTGAGAAATACAGTATAAAGGGAAGATGCTGCTATTTAGATTTTGTATGTGTGTGTGTTTGTTTTGATCTCACTTTAAAAATCTTCTTTACTTGTAAAGAACACTATTATGTGAGCAAAAATTTAAAAATCACATACAATTATTATTAATGTATTATTTTACCTTGTCTTTGAGGTAAACCTGGTAAGACACTCAGAATATTCAGAACATTTTTACCATTTAAATTATATTTCCCATTATTTTATTATTATTATTTTATCTTTATTTACTCAGATTATATCCCTAATTATAGAATTAGTTAATTATAGAAAAATGGACAACATTGTATTTCCTTTTTATAAATAGCCCTATTAATTTTTAATAAAGCAACAGTTGACTCTGAGGTCATTTTTAACATCGTCCCTCCTTGGCGTTGCGTTAAAACCCTCCAAACCCTCCAGATCAGCAGACTGCAGAAACTCCCGCTTTATAAGCCGTGCTCATGCTTACTGATGATCAGTTAATCGATGCATTTAATTAACGGCACCTGGCTGCTACTTCACTGTCTTAAGGCTTAATTAAGCAGTAAAGGTGGACTTCCACATGGTGCTTCTGCATTTCATTTAGCCGTTAGTAATGCTGCTGTTGTTGTTGAGCGGAGGTCGTGTCTCTAATTTTAGAACATATACTATTATTTGGTTAAAAAAAAGGGAGCTGTGGATCATTTGAGCCCATACTCTGACAAATGTGACAAATTTTACATTAACAAAATGTACAAAAACCTGTCAGGGCCATGCAGAGTTTTAGCTGTTTTTCAGGTGTATCAAATATGGTACATCATATACTTTAACACACAAAAAACCTGCCATTAGCCAAAAGCGTTCGTGTTGGTATTATTGTCTGGTATCACTGGTTATTCCATTATACTTTCCATATGTTAGCCAGAATCAACAAGAAGGGCATCATTTTAGGCTTTTTTGATATCGTAGCTTTTCATGACATCCCCAGATTTCACATTAAATGACTCCCTTTGAAGATCCACATTATCCATTACTACACACAAATACTGCATGTAAGCACTGCGTTTTTCCTGCCTTCGCCCCGTCGTTCCCACTTATGCATACATCTGTCAGCATTCACATCAAAGCAACTCTGATGGGCTTCATAACTTATCATCATAACAACAGGAGATGTTGGCTTATTAAAAAATAATATAACCTGTTTTATGAGGTAGAAAATGTCTGGAGAAACATCTGTGAAACAAGTTGTGTATTAAATATGTAGGAGCTACATTCAAAATTCCTTTTTGCATGGGATGGCAGAGCTATAAAGAGAATCCAGAGCGCGGGCCCCCAGGCTCATGCACGTCCCTCCATTCTCCCTGTTTGACAGTCAAAGCAGAATGATCCGCGCTTCATTCTTGCTATTTCCCCCAAATTCTATTGGGATAAAAAGAGTCAAAATGTTCTTTTCACTGTTAGAAATTAGTGACTCAGGAGCATCTCTGATCATTTTAGAAAATCAAGAGGAAAAAACACAAAGCATCAGAAGTAAATTTTTTGTACTTTTCTCTCCCTGAGCAATTGCACAGGCTAAAGAGTTCATTAATGCCACTTTTGTACTGAAGTGGAGGCCTCTGGAGACACTCGTGCTCCCCAGGCTAGAGGAATGAAGGAAGGATGGGGGAGTGCTGCAGTGTAACAGGAAAAGGAGCACAATGTTAGTAGATAGATTAAAGGAGCTGGATTTCAAAGGCTTTTTTTCTAACCTATTAATGTACTGTTGCTTTCTCCTTGAGAATTACAATGAGCTGATTTTTCAATTTATCTTCACTCAGCTGATCTGCCAGCCTAATAAGATTGTGGAATCTGCATTCGTGCTTTAATCAGTATCCTTATTTGCGCAGTAGATCTGTAGAAGACATGTTCTTCTTTCTTCGGCAATTTGACAAATGCTAATTTTGTTACATCGCATTCTTGAGCTGGATTTTGTCTCTGTGATAAAAAAAATACAGCTGCTGGTGCTGCTGGCGTTTAAACACATTTTGCACGGTTATGATGATGCTTTGAGTCTCCTCCCCGGGGGACAAAAGCACTGGCTCATTTTTATGCCGAGATCACTGAAACATGGTCAGCACAAACACAGCTGATGCTCAGAGGGAGAGCGCTCAGCAAAATGTAAACCATGCAAATGCAGACATCAAGTATCGTTGCTCCCCGTTGAGTAGAAACCATAACACACAAATGAAAAATGTAATCAAGCAAGTTGTGCAAGACTGGCAATTTCAGTGTTTTCCAATTTGGCTCCAAATTAGAAATCAAAAGGGGCCCCACTGCCAACACTTAGCTAGTTGTTCTCAGAGGCAGGCTAATACTGAGACACACAGGGGACGGGGATGGTTTAGTGTATCTTGATTAGAGGGAAAATGTGTTGGTTAGTGTGCAATATAATATTTATACACACTCATACATTATGCTTATAAAAGGAAAATGGAAGATTTCTCTCTGACTTAAATGCTCTTTTTTCACTTCAAAAATGAATAAAGACAGAAAAGCAGAGAACTTTCAAGAATGTTTCTGCTTTTATAAAGCAAAGTGTTTAGTTTTAGACTGCAAAATGAGCAGTGTTACTGAGGGGGGGGGGGGGTCATCAGTGGCAGTTGAATCTCTAAACATCTTTGATTTTCAGGGGTTCTCATAGAATGGACCCATTTAGATCTAAAACCTAGATTAGTTTTAAGGTTTTAATAGTATATATACTTGTTTTACCTGCACATTTTATTTATTATAATTTAATTAAAACAAGTCTGAGAAAACAACACTGTGACTGGAGAAAACTGGCATCGCTGTAACTAAAAGAGAGTTTTTTAAGAAAACACTTAAGCTGGAAGTTTATACGAGTCTGTTCTTCATGTGGAAAGTTTAAGAGTCATCCATCTATTTTATTCTCTACTGGATAAGCAGAGAATAAAAGGATAAAGGTGGGGTCATGGAGGAAACTGATCTAGAAGAGGAACCCAGACATCTCTCCCCAGCTACACTCTCCAGCTAGACGATCCCAAGGTGTTCCCATGGCCAGAGAGGATATATAATTCCTCCATCAAGTTTGGTGTCGACCTGGGGTCTTTTCCCAGCAGGATGTGCTCCGATCACTTCCAGAGGGGGGGCGATGAAGAAGCATAGATGCCCATAACCACCTCAGCAGACTTGATTAAATGTGGAGGAGCAGTGTCACTGCTCTGAGCTTCCTCCAGATGATAAACCTTCTCACCTTTTCTGAGCCCGGCTACCTTACGGACGATGCTCATTTGAGCAGCTTGTATCCTGATCTTTGTTCTTCATGATCCAAATCTCATGACAGGTGAGAGTTGGAACATAGAAAAACCAGTAAATGGAGAACTTTGCCATTTGGATCAGCTGCTTCACCACTACAGATCAGAACAACGCCCTGATCCGTCCGCTCTTTCCTCTGCCTACCATCAGGGACAAGACACATTATTCAAATCTGCAAATTAAATGAAATATTTCAGCAATCTGAAATGAGACTAAAGAGAATAAATGACCTAAATGATTTGATAGATCTAAAAGAATCCTGATCACACATTTGGCTTTGGAGTCAAATGGTCTTAAAGAGTGGATGGTTTGAACTGTTGAGATTATTATCGTCACTTTGATGCAGACAAATCAACTGAAAGCTGTTCTTTGCAGGTTAGGACTGTATTTTACCATAAAAGTTCTAAATCTAACCTTCAGTTCAAGTTCCAGTCACACCTTGTCTTCGGTTGACATTTTGAACAGTTTTTTGGGGGGAAACTTCCAGATTTCTTACACACTTCAGTAAAATACAGAGAGAATCAGCTGCATGCACATGTCTTTATTCATTATAACTTTAAAAAATTCATATTACAAATAATTTTAACAGAGTAAAAAACATAAACAGACTGGTATAGTTAGTGTGATTTAAATGTTTGTTTTTTTAATGCAGATTCACTCCACACAGCCCCGTCAGCCTCCCCAGCGGTGCCGGTTCCTCTGAGTGTTCGTGCCGACGACGGGACTCTGGAGTTGAACTGAAAGTCACAGATGTACAGAGTGAAGAGGAACAGCGAGGGTACAGCTCCCTGCTGATCTTCTGAGGACCTGACCGCCCTCAGAGACACAACCCTTCCATCTCTACTCACAACCTGTGGTCTGTCTGTCAACTCCTCAATAATTCAGGTGGCTGTGAAGGCGTCCACCTGTGGTTTTATGGCGCTTTTGCACATAAAAGTGAAGGCTGTGTTGTGTTTAAAGGTCCTGGAGAAATCAAAGATAATCGGAAGTGCATTTACAACAAATGTAAATTATTCATTACAAATTTTAAAAATGCATGGAGCGTGGATAGTGGTCACTGCGGTGGGCAGCTAGTGTGGGGTGTTTTCATTCAGTGTCAGCTGACGGAAGACCAGAACTCATGACTGGCAGCATGTAGCTGGAATATGATTAATAAAAACAAGCATGCGATATTTTTTCTTTTGATAGACCACTGAGACATCTCCATCCACACGTTAACTGGCTGTGTGCTTCCAGACGTTTAAATGTTTTTATTTGGTGTTGGGTTGTGAAGGCTGCAGTAGATTTTAAATCGACTAGTCAGTTTAAATCTGTACCTTGGGATCTGGTGTGAAGCTAGCTCATTGATGCATTTCAATTTCTCTGCATATAAGAGATGCACCCAAAAAAAAAACATCTCACACTCAACCCACCGTTCAAAAATCAGACCTTTTAAGTTATTAAGAAATTGAAGAAAATATTGAATTCTGATAATTGGAACTCTGAAATAAATGTTACTTGTTTAATCCTAATTTAACCAGGTTATTTCAGTCCCTCCAGGACATTTCAGTCGCAACTATTAACGCAAATTCAATCATTAGTCTAGAATTATTCACGACCTTGCAATTTTCACCAATCACTTTAGGTTTTGCTGTTTTTTGTCTTCTTCTCTGACCAATCACTGCAACGTGAATACATTTTGACCAATCCCGTAGACTTTGTTTAATTCCGGTCTTTGAGCTGAGCCTGCTTTTGTGATGCTAAACAGTTAGTTTCCATCAAATACTACAACTTAATTACAGGAAAATCAATTACCCAAAGTATTACATATGAGTGGTGGAGAGCCACTCTGCACCAAACACAATGACGTGGTGGAAAACAGATGAAAACTGTCAATTTACAAGAACTTTTTGACAGCAAAACATGCGAGGAGATTGGCTGAAAAGCGAGGACCACAAAGACTGGCGTCCGCGTCTGTTACAAAGTGCTTGAAGAGACGAGGTGAGTTTGATGTCTGTGTTTGGACAGTAGAAAGTATATTTAAAAAGTCAGAGAGATGAACTGATCTCTGTCCTAAACTGTGTGCTGTGTCAGCCGGTTTGCTAATATGTGAGAAAAATTGAAATAAATAGGACCGTCAGCATTAACTAATGTGAATTTCTTTGAACGTGGTACTTTTTTTTTTACACGAGGCATTTGTATCCAGTGCACACGAGGAGCCGCTTCTCTTTTCTAAACTCTTTCTGCTGAACCAGCGATCCTTTGAGGCGAAGCTCAGGCTGTAACATCTGAGTGACGTTGTGTCAGGCTGTCTGCGTTGTTGTCATGGAGATTACTGCATCTTGTAGTCTTTATTTTATGTTGAAACAGCGCATACAGTGTGTGTGTAAAAAGGTTGACGGTGTGTGCATATAAACAACATAAAACCTTAAACAAAACAAAACAAAAAAATTGAAAAAATTGACACTTTGGCCACAACTTATTGAATAATGTGTCCCAAAATCTGTCATTTTAGCTCGCAACAATCACAAAAATCACTGCAACATCCTGGATGGATGCAAGGGAGACCTGAGGGCCAGATGGGGTTCAGTATCTTGCCCAAGGAAGCTTCGACCGGGCCAATGATTGAACACTGACACTCACTAGCTTGTTCTAATAATATTCTAACAACAATTTACTCATAATATTTTTTTTTCAAATGCAAATTTCAATGTGAAGTTTTCAGTGGGTGTGTGAAAAACAAAAAACTATCATAAAAACTGAAATCTCAACATAGTTGGTAAAAAGACAGGGTGAAACATTGCTTTTACACTCTGAAGACACACACACACACACACACACACACACACAGAGAACAAGTATAATAGCAGCAGACTGTCTCTGGCAGCCACACAGGAACTGAACTGTAACACAATCAGATGGTCCTGGAAAGAAACCAACATGTAGATCACCCCCACAATCAAAGAGGACTGTTTCTATCATAATCTGCCTCCGTAAACAACCTTAAACTAGAGGATCACCTACAGGTCAACACATTTTTTACTACTGGCCCCCCTGCATCAAAACGTCTTCTATGTTTGAGCCTTGAATGATGCGTCTCGGTGACTGCTGGCGAGATGAAAGGCTCCATTTTGAAGTCGTTAGTGCTGGTGTGCTCGACCGGCTGCCTTGTATTCCTCCTCCTGTCAGAAACACTTGGCCAGACGTGTGTGAAAACCCCTCTGCCATCCGGAGCCTTTTATCACATGAAAAGGCTGCTGTCTGACCGTGGGACATTTCTGAGCATGCTATTGTCCATCACACTGTGTACAATTTACTTTGTGGCTAGGTGGACTTGAAGTAAACAAGGAGAGAACGGAGCGCTGACGCTGTGAACAGGTTTGAAATGGACACAACGGAGAAGCTGGAGTTACCAGCGCCTCTCCACAGCTGTGGATGAAAGGAAGCTGTGGGTCATATGCATAACCAAGAGACACACCTATTAGGAGGGAAACGCTTTAGTTACATGGCATGTTTAGTAACTTGTCATCTTATAGCCCTAAAATAGCCTCATACATGACTTATTGTTGTCACAATGGAACTATAAACAAACGTGATTCATTTTCTTAAGTCTCACAAAGACTTTAGGGATCACTCTGTCCCAGAGAAATATAACAAAAATGTAACTATCACTGTTTAATTTGAATGACAATGAATCAGATGTAACAGGATAACAATCATGATGCTTCCTAATGCAAAGAGTGGAGTTTATAGATGTTTATTTTATGCAAAAAGACATCTAAATTCAGTGATAGAGGAAGAAAGGAGAAAATATTTTTCTTTTGTTTCCCATTTTCAAGCTTGAAGTTGAAATGTTAGGAAAACATAGTTGAACTATGGTAATATTCCCAGGTTCAAAATTACATTAAAAAGTATTTTAGGCTGCTGTATAATAATAACCCCAATAATAAACCATTTATCTAATCTTTCTATGTCTATCTTTAGATGTTTTGTGATCATTTTGAGGTACCTGATCCTTTATTGAGACTCTTATTTTGAAAGGTCAAAGGATGTCCTCTGACTTCCACTTTGGATGCAGCTGCAGGAATTCAGACCATTTACCCAGTAAAAGCATTGTCATACGTTAATGTTAATGTTGATCAGAAATAAAAATCAATGTGAGGTCAGGTGGGTAAGGGACTAAAGAGAAGGGGTGGGACTAAACATGAAAGACAGTATTTACTGTAAACTAAATGGTGTAACTTTATAAATATTGTGCAGATTTTTTTCTTTTCTGTGTTAATGGCTCAATAAATGTACTTTTAATATCTTGTTTGCATCATTTTCTACTCTTTTTGTGTTTATGTGCTGGTCGTCCTACCCAGGCTGACCCTGGCTTGCGATCTGACATTTCCTCAATGGTGAATAAAATTTTTATAATCCGCTAAATAAGTAAACTTTTGAATAACTTACAACCGTTTAACTTTTGCCCACATTTATCTTAAAAAGGCAATGAATAAAACAACAACACCCGACATTAAAGTGCTGCTGAAAAGTTGAGGAATAAATAAAAAGACGCCAGGGGCATGTGCATCGAAAGCCTCAAAATTACAAAGTTTCTCTTGCAGCTCCTGTTTCTGCCAGGTGGACGCCTCTGACGGTGTCAGCAGAAGATGTGATGAGTGAGACAGACGGCAAAGATGAAGGTAACAGCTTTCAAACAGAACAGCCAGAGAAGTGCCCAGAGTGAGAGCCGGCACCGCTCCCAAAGACCGAGCAGGGAAAGCTCCAGTGTCACAGAGAGGTTTATGATAATGGCAGGAATTATTTGGCTTGTCTGGTTCTTGGCAAGGTCAGGTGATGTGCTTAACAGCAGCACAGAAAATTGAGACATGAATCAGCTGTTTTGGATTTAGCAGCCTGAAGAATCAGAAGAACCATGAAGAAATCTTTCTTAGTAAAAAAAGGAGAGAATAAGTTTAAAAGACAATAAGTCTCATGTTTTGCTTTTCTTTTTATCTAATGGTGGAAGAAAACTAAAACAACACTTCAAAATGAAATGTCAAAAGCAATTATTGACATTTTTTTCACTGGTAGTCCTTGATTCCAAAAGTTAAAGTTAATAAATAAAAAAAAAAAGTGTGAAAAAAACTTTTATTTATTTGGATGCAGATTGCATAATTTCTTCCTCACAACTAGTGAGTTTATTATGTTTCTCCCTTCATTTTCTTTAAAAATATTAAAACTTCCATTGAATTTTGTTGTAGAAAGGCCATCATGTTCAAGTGTTAAATGAAACAGCTTTGTCTCAAATTAGCAATTAATTTTATTACAAACAAAATTAAACAGCTCATTAAACATCCTCTAGGACTAATGACTCCATATTTATGCAGAGGGTTGGAAATTAAAGTATTATCCTTATTTAAATAACAAAAACTTTGAAGAATTCTCTACTAAAATATATTTTTCTTTTACGAAAATAGAAGTTGTCATTCTTTTTTAAGGGTACTTCATTGTGTGAACAATACAATTCAAAACTAAATAGACAATGTCTATTTAAAGATGATTTTATTGGTCAGTAAAAGTTTTTTTTCTATATAAGTACAATTTTTTTAAAATATCTGTCTTTGACTGATAAGAACTTGTAGTTATTTAGGGTCTTCTTTTACAGTGCTGGTCGCTATATTATCTGACAACACTTGTAATGTATATTATTCATACACATCCAGGAAAAACAAAACAAAACAGAAATAGCAGGGGTCAAAGGTCACTGAGACGTGTCTCCCATAAAATATTGAATATGCATGAACACCTTTAAACATTTCTCCATAGTTTTTGCCAAAAACAGTGAATTTTGGTCCAGAAACTGAGCAACAAAAAGAACAACTTTTACAAGTAAATATTTTTGTTGTCATTTGTGAGTCGTAGTATTACAGCAACATTCCTATAGCAGTACCAGTATTGAATAAAAAAAGTTAGCATTCTGCACTAATTATATACCAAAATGTTTGCCATATGTCAAAAAATTATTAGGCTAAAACAGAGTCACTGCTTTAGTTTAGAAGCAAAAGCAACCTGCTGTAGCAGCTAGCTGAGCTAAAATGCTAATGCTAGTTTTTACATAACAGGGATGTTTTTATTTATGTTTCTTTTCATAGCAGTGCTACAGCTTTTGTTCTCATATTTACTTGTGAATAAACAAAGTTGTTTTTTTGTTGCTGTTGTTTGTGTAAACCTATGTTGAATAAAGTTTATATACCCTTCAACCACCACAAGAGGGAGCTGCAGAGCTGACAGTCTGGAATCATGCACTAATTAAAATGATTGTGGCAGATTAACACATAAAGATTCAAGAAACATTTTTTGTAGGATACCTAGTTTCCAAATTCTCATTATTAGCCTGACTTCTTCAGTTTTTGTGTCATTTTTTTATTTATTTTTTTTGTGCTGCATGTTGTGGTAAATGCCAGTTTTTTCAGCTGCTGCCACTTCATCCATCTGGCAGCTCTTCTTTTTTATCGGTTTCAGGCAGCAGGGATAACTGGTTGGAGCTGTAGTTCCTATTTCTGCGACTGTATCAAAGACAGATTTCTGCTGACATTCACGCAGCGTAATTTGTGACTTTGTGGTTTCTTCAAATTTCCCCTGTTGGGTGCAGCCAGGCTGCAAACATGGTGACAGATTAACACGCACTTGATCCACTTGTGCACCGTTTGACTTGAAACACAGCTCCCACGGTGAAAGCCTCTGGTTTCTTCTATCATCTGATAAAAGCTACATCTTTTTGTAAATAGTTGACTTTTTAAAAATAGTCCATCTAAATGTGAAACATTGCCTCAAGTTGGGATGATTGACAAGGAGTGATGTGCAGTTTCACAGAAATAGACAGACACACCTGGCCATTTTAACGTGGCATGTATTGGTGGAGGGCAGTCAAAATGTCTTTTTGATTCATTTTAGGGGATGCTATGACTGCGATTCATAAAATATTCAGGAATCAGGACAAACAGCTCATCCTTGGGTCATTTTTAATAATACCCTACCATTGCTCAGATGAACAAGCTGGTATTTTCTTCTCAACAGCATCTAGTTTTCTATCCGCCCTTATGAAACCAGATAGGACTGTTTGGAGAAACAGTCGCTCTTACAAAGGTATTCATTATGTAAATATTAAAGGCTTATTAAATGTTCATGATCTTCTCTCTTATTCACATGGATCAGACCTCTTACAACTGACCACCCTCTGCATTATTAACACAATAAAACTGTGCTTAGACTAAACAATGATGCAGGATGGTTGAAACCAAAGCTTTTCAAGGTGAAAAAACTCACAGTTCAGTCTCTGTGAGTGGAAGTGAAGGAAGAGGACACTTATTTTTTATGTACTGAGATGTCTGGACCGTGAATGCATGTCAAACAGCTGAGAGATTTCGCAAGGGGCAGCTAAAGGTCTTCTAACTTCCTCAGAAATTAATAATTGTTTTGGGGAAAGGAAAGACTTTGACCATTGTCTGAATTCATGTCAAGCAAACACAGATTAACCTGCAGCATCACTTGCTCACGGCTGGACTGACCAGTCTCACTTCCCCTCCTTCATTTCCTGCCATATCTCCTATGTGTGAAATCAAATAAAGGCAGTGAACTCCATCATTATATGCAACCACGCTTGTTGACAGATGCAGGAAAAGCTGTCTTTTCTAACCCAGCTCCACAGTTTGCCCATTCATTCATGATTTCAGTCTGCCACACCCTATTAGCATGCTTTATCAGTAAGATACCATTCATTCACTGGGTGTGCTCTGTGCTTATGACAGCATCTCTTTCCTGGTTTGTAACGGTTCTCCATTTTATCTCAATGTTCCCAACCTCTAACGTTGGACAGCTGTGTTCTATACTCATATTGTGCTCATTTGAAAATGAGAAACTCCTTACATTGATTGTAAAGAGACCTTTATCTCAGTCTGTTCTGATAGATGTGCAGCTTTCTAGAGAGCTTCATTAGATCATAGTCACCAGTTGATATGTCACACAAATTTAATCATGACCTCATTATTTATATAAGAAGCTAGCGTCAGCCTTTCATCATTAATTTTTCTCTGAAGCGCCGAGAGGCCGAGCTGCTGCCGGGGTGTTAGCTCTACCGCTCTCAAGATGAACCTTTAGGTTAAAGTTGGGGTGGTCCACTAAAAAAGACTCACACTTAAATGTGGTGGAAAAAAATGCTACCCAAGGAAACCAGAGTCTACCCTAGGGAGCTATGTTGTTGTTGTTGCTGGATTTTGATTGCACTTTTGATGATGAAGAATGCTGGCTGAACATCAGATTTTCACTGAAACTGCTAGTAAAAGATCAGTTAGAGAGTAGGCGTATTTATCAGCCATATTGGTGTTTTATTTAGGTCAGTAGTGGTTCTGATTTAACAGCAATCATGTAGTCACGAGACTGGACTTGGTCTTGGTCCTGGTCTGATTTTCTAAGGGTCAAACGTCCCTCTGTATATATAGTCCCTAATTTCCAGGTGTTCCTGGTCAGACTTGTTGTTTTAGCTTATTTTTTGTAGCGCTTCATGTAAGGTTTTGTTTTGTTATGGTTCATTCTTCTATTTTGGGGGGTTAGGGATGAGGGGGGGAGGAGTTTTGCCTCATGATTCTGGATTAATGTTTTTGGACATCCGGCCTTGCAGCGCCCTTGGTTTTTGTTTCTGTTTCTTCTCCTCTCTCTCTAAGCTTCCTGCGTGTATGTGGGTCACCCATTATACACAAGCTCACGGCATAATGTTCTTCACCCCTTCATACAAACATAACAAAAAGATTGGACAGCACATCAACAACAGATATGATCCCCAAACCCTTAAGAGTCAGTGCTTTTCTACAGCAACATGTTATGCTGCCTTAACAAGGGATTTTAGCCTCCAGCACACTGTGGTTGTGCAAAAACATAAGGCCAACGTATTGAAACGTTAGAAAAAAACACTTTTCTAAAGGTTTACCTTATTGAGGAAGACTAGATTTTTGCTTTTGTGTTTTTAAGGTACAACCTTGTAAAAACTCCTCTCACACATTTCTTCTGTTTTCCTTATTCTCTCCTTTTTGAGTGTTTGAAATCATTCAGGGTTTTCCAGTAAGAATGACCTGTTTAAGGTCAAAGGTCAGGCATTTTCTTTAGGTATTTCTGGCAGAAAGCAGAATTCTTGGTTCCATCAATTACAGTGACTCATCCAGGTTCCGATGCAGCTACACAGCCCCAGACCATCACTCCACCTCCACCATGTCTGACTTGATGTTTTTATGAAATATAGTTCGTTTTACTCCACATGCAGGACACACCTTCTAAAAAGTTACACCATTTATGCCCCCTGTCCTTTCCTTAGTGTTGAATCATGACCTCTGACCTTAACCATAACCAAGTGAGGTCTGCAGGGCTTTAGTTTATTTTTGCATTTTTTAGAACATGTTGCTTTTTGAGATCTTTTAGCCTCCTTCATGTTGTCAGACAGTTATTGAAGTGATACCTTAACTCTACAGGTCTGGTGATCAGGTCTGGGTGTGGCTGGCTGAACTGACCTAGGTTTTTTAAATCCAAGATACGGTAATTCATAATTTAACAAGAGGGCCAGTTATGTTTTCCTCACATAGGACCAGGTTGGTTTGGGTAGCTCTTATGGAATCATTATTTAAAAACTGCTCTTTATAAGGTTTTTTTTTTTTTTTGGTCTAATATTGATATTTGTTTGCTGATCTGAAACATTTAGGTGAAAAAAAAAAAGAAAACACTAAATATTTAAGGGATCTAATATACCTGGTGTATTATTATATGTTTTTTTGGGGTAAAAACATCTGGTTCTCATACATGAAGCTAATAGACTGGCTGACAGAACAAAGGGACAAACTGAGTTTAGAAGTTCTGATGTATCATAGAGCATTCTGTTATTTTGTGTTAAATCAATGTTAATAACACACCTGTCTGTTTACATGTGGTGTTAATCACCACAGCCTTCCTCTCTTTAGGGTCACCAGTAAAAATCACACCTTCTCACTGTGTCTGAAATCAATATCCATTGATATAAAAAGAACATATGCTCTGAATATGATTTTAGAGTAACTTTTTGTCACCCCTGCCTCATTTATTCTGTCTTTTTTTTTCTGCAGCTCAAACGTGGTCTAAGTGGACCACGTCTTATGTTCAAACTCAACCTCTAATCAGCGGTCTCTCCAGGACCATGTTCAAAGAATGTAACTACCATAATATTGATGGATTGAGCTACTTACATCAAGGTACAGGTGCATTTAATAGGCAGTCGAACATTTTAATGGATGGAGCAGCTCCTCGGTGCCATCCTCTGAGCTCATTTTGTTATTAAATGCAACAAGAATAGAATTATAAGGAGGATGGACAACGTTTAATGAAAATTAGGACTAAATCATCAACATGGGAACTATCAGTTAACAAACAACAAGACTGTACAGCTCCCTTCTCATCCCCTTGGTGTCCAAATGAATCAGTCTGGATCCTGGGCTGTAATATTGTATTCATAGAGCTGAAAAACACTAATCACCTATTTGTCTCAGAGGACCGAATTTATTTTCCCAACGTATTTCCTTTAGAAGATGCAGGAAAAGTGAGAAGTCTAGTCAAGTGAGCTGGAAGACAAACCATTCAGAAAGTGGTGACAGATGAAGACCTCCCTCTTTTGATTTAAACATGACCAGTAAAGAATAAGTTATCAACTAGAAAAATTAAGAAGCCATTTTGAACGATGTCACTGCAGCCACTGCTCTAAATTCAAATTCCAGCATACATGATCATTCCATAAAGCCTGAGGACTTGATTTTGTAATAATCTATGTTAAAGCTGCTGCTAGTAGTTAATTAGAGTCACCATAGTAACCACTCAGCTGTGAGGCAAAGGCACACATGAACAGAACCATGGGGACACAGGCCTAAATAAACAGCTGCTCTGCAGTAACTTTAAGTAACACTCTGTGAGCTGCAGGATGCGTCTTAGTTACACATTTACATTAAATTTGGGACGTTAAATCAACTCTTTACCTGTAGTTTTGATGAGATTATAATGAGATTATATACTGAAAAGGTATCTATGTGAGCTTATCTGGAGGGATTGGAAAGAAAACTGTCCTAAAGCTCTAATAAATAGATTTGGTGAAAGAAAACAAACATAACTATAATTTAATGTATAAACTGTATAGCAGGTAAAAAATGATCCATACCCGTATTTTATTTGAAGTGCTGTGTTTGAAACAAAAAGCTAAACCCTTAACCTCTGTGACTTGATAAATATTTCAGACAGACGTTGTTGTTAATGCACAGGCTTGTGTTTATAGTGTTTAATGCACCGTGGCCCCGGTTTGTAAGATCCTACCAGCATAGAAAGGCAGACATTCCACTCGTATGAACAATTTCTCAGGTGTTTAAAGTCAAGCATTAAGCTCAGTGTACCGAGATAATAACTGCACACACAATGGTTGATGCATACGCCAAACAAAACAGAGTCCATCAGTCAGTTTCCTGCAATGATACAATGACAAAGAGGCCATTTGAAGCTCCTTGTAGGATCCGGCCTGCGCCAACACAAGCTAAATTGATGTGTGTGTGCGTGTGTTCTCGCACGTCTGTGTGTTTGATACCTGGAGTTAGATTTATTGGATTTCAGGATTCCTCCTGCTGTGCTCTCTGTGGTACAAGTGGGCTTGACTTGGTTTCTCTGTGTGGAACTGGCAGAGCTTTGGACTAACCTTGCAGTGTAGGTGTCACTCGGCTGAATTGTTGTCATTACTCAATTAGAGAGAATTAGCCACTGGCTAACATGAGAACGGCATGCTGTGAAAACTGCCACCGAATTAGATAGCAGGCTCGGCAAGGTTAATTCTAACAGGACAGGAATGGGATCAGTCACAACAGGCCTGTTTTTATGTGATGATATACAATAGAAAGCCTTAGGACATTGTCCTCCGCCTCTCTGTAGGTCAAAAACGACAAAAAGCACACTAGCTGCTCAAATAGCCAGCGAGGTTAATAGTGTTGGGTCACACGGAAACCTTTTGAAGCTCCGTCAAACCGAGGTACACAACTTCAATCTGGCTTGATGCTCAGTTTCAACATATTAATAACAACTGTGTTTTTAAAGGTCAGTGCTTTTGCAAATGGCATTTTTTTATTTGGAACGCATATTCAAACAAGTTCTGACATTTCAGCTATAAAAGTCATAAAATGCAGAATAAAGAAAGAGGAGAGTTAGTGATAATTATATAGATAGAATGGTTGGGGAAGGGTTTTTTGCATCACAGCAGAGCTGCATATTATTAACACTGACCAACTTCAGTCTACTGAGCTTAGTTCATAATACAACAGCCACATTTAAAGCGTGGGCCAGTCGACCAGAGCTTCACCCTTGTGTAGCTGCTTGGGAGGTCATATGAATTTGAATGTGCGGTTCACATGTACTCTGTGGTCGTGCTTATGATTGTATCCCCAGAGGTTTTCAGTGGAGGGTGCTGTGAGAGGACAGGGTGCCAGAGTCACTTGTAAGAGCTTTCCTATCTTTACAGCAGGAGCTGTGTTTAATTTCTCAGCGCTGAGTCAGGTTTGGTCATTGTGCTCTGCTAGGCCTGCCCCTTGTCTCCAGTCCTGTTTGTGGTTTTTATGGACAAAATCTCAAGGTATATGAAGACGGGGTGTCTGGTTTGTGAACTAATATCTGCTTTTTCCTGATGATGTGGTTCAGTTGTCTTTAAGTACTGGGGCGAAGCGTGAAGCAGCTAGAAATGAGTCAGTTTCAGCGGGACATCCACTTTAAGAATGTCTTATATTTTATATCTTTTACTTTTTTGTTCTTTTATTTTTTACGTAATGAAACTATCAGATGCACAACACTTCTGTAGACCTGTTAATAACCATCTGTGGATCAATCCATCCTTTTTGTTGGGGGCTCAGTTGATGAATCTTATTTGATGTTGGCTAAGATAAAAGGTGTGCTCAACAACAAGGGTGTCCAAAATGTGGCCCACAGTCCATTTGAGGCCCTCTGAGTTATTGTGTGAATTCTTTGACAACACATTTTTAGTGAGGCTGAACAAAAAAAAAATGCTGAAAAAAAAACTAGTCTTAAAATTGAAAAAAGTTCAGTACAATATAGTTTTAGTGGTATTTTATTAACCACGTTATTTGCTTTTATTTTAATTTCATGGTAAATTGAAACAAGTCTCCACTGACTTCATAAACCTGAATAAACACAGCAAGGATTTTCAAAGAAAAAGTGACCTACATTCTGTTTTTGTTGCTACTAAAATTTATTTTTTAAGACCATGAAAACAACAAACCGTTAAACCAACAAATACAGAAAAATCACAGTTCTTTGCTATTTTATTAACTTTTGTATTTTTATTGCCGAGCAAGTTAAGAGAAATCACAATATTATTACTTTTCCTTTAATAAATACAAATATTTGATCTTTGTGGTTCATGAGCACCTGAGTTTGTGCATCACAGGTGCAGAGCTGAAGCCCCACCCACTCACCCTGCACACATCCAGGTGTTTTTCTCAGGACGTTTATTCGTTTTGCTGACACTTGTCTCCAAAGCGACTTACATAAACCTATCAGACATGTGGTGGTCTGATCAAATTACTGATTACAAATAAAAAACATAGAAATCAATTTGGATCTGTGAAGTACCCAACTTCAGCACCTGGAAAAAAGAATCCCATTTCTCCTGTCTCACCCATCTGCATGGAAGGTGACTTCAACTTCTGCATTATGGCCATCATAAGTCATGCAAAGGAACTATATTCAGAACAAACTACAGACTTTTAGCTAATCTGTTTTACTTTTTTAACATTTTAATAAATGCATGTCCAATGTCAACCATTCAGTAGAACCTAACCTACTTCCAACTGATGAGTAATGGTAAAATGGAGCTAGAGGATGGAGACTTCAGTCTTTGCTCTGGACTCTAGTGGAAGAGAAGGACCTGAGTGAGAAAGCAAAGCTATTGATTTACTCGTCAGTCTACATTCCAAACTTCACCTCATGATGTGGATCATGACTGAAAGAACAAAACTCAGAGTGTTCATGTGGCTGAAAACAGTCTCTCAGTAGGGTTCAGTCTTAAGGCCGGTTCACACGGCAGGGTTTTCAAATTGTTGGTCGATTTAGAATCATAGGAGACCACAAACAGGGTGAGAAGTGTTTCACAGACATTGACCGTTCTGATCCTACAGTGTGTGGTGTGATCACACACGAACATTCCCAGATCAGACCTGAAATCTCGCAGAGCTTCACGAGATCAAACATGACATCATACAGTAGATACAAACATGACAGCTTTTATTTTTATTATAAACAATGCACTTGGAACAGTTTTTCACTGTCAGGTAAAACAAAAAATCAGAGCAGCCGTTTTGATGTGAGATTCCTTTCGCTCCACGCAGCTTTTGTCTGTCAACTCGCTCTCTGATTGGCTACACCTCAGGCAGCTTCTCAGGGGACACCTCTGTGATGTCGGGTCAAAACAATCCAACATGTTCAATTTCCCAGATTTGCGATGGGAGCGGTCCTGACGGCCCTCCGAGCGGACCAGAGCACTCTAACCCACCACACACGAGAAGAATATCTGATAAGATTATCTTTAGAGATCAGGCACGTCTTTAAGATTGTTGGAGGAGGAGAATCGGGGCAAATATCAGGTTAAAAATCCTGCAGTGGGAACCTGCCTTTGGGTGAGGAGCTCAAAGTAGAGCTGCTGATTCTTCTTCTCTTAAGGAGTCAGCAGAGGTGGTTCAGGCTGATTAGGATACCTCCTGGTCACCTTCCCCTGGGGGTTTATGTCCCACTAAAGGAAACCTCAGGGCTGACCCTGAGATCACTGGAGGAATTCGATATCCTCTCTGTCCTGGGAATGCCTTGAAATCTCCAAGGAGGAGCTGGAGAGTGTCCCTGAGGAGAGGGATGTCTGGGCTTTATCTAATCTAATGGACCTGTTACCCCAGCAACCCAACCCTGGATAGGTGGAAGAGACTGGATGAATAATACGCTACTTCTATCAGTACATTCAGCTGGCCACTCAGTAAACACCAGCAAGCTAGCACCAAATTGACAAAATGTTATTAAATGATCTTTACTTTTATTTAATCGGCTCTGAAAGTACTGCAGGTTTGCATGAATTACTGGATAATGGCAGTAACTTTAATAATTATATGGACAAAAAAACCAGAGTTCACGCCAAATTCCTCAAAAAACAAGGGATATTGTGAATTTGTGTGGAACATCTAAAGCAGTTTTGCAACAAAATGTTAAAGTCCATCTTTCTAATGTGATTAGCATGAATAAAATGACAAAAAATGCAAACATTTGCTTTTAAAATCTTTCTATTTACCTCCTGTGGTTTAGCAGTGGAATCGATCCAGGGGATTTATTAGCTGTCGTTTAGACTGAAACATCTGAGGAAATGCAGCCTGCACTGTCATAAAACTGAAAACGGCTCCTGATGTTCCCCAGTCAGATAACAATGTGTTTAATGAACCTCCAGTTGTTCATGAAGTTCCACCAGCAGGTCAAGGTTTTCACTCACCCCGTGCCGCTTTCTTCAATGAGATCCTGTTCAGCAGAATCAGGACTCAATTGTTTTATTAACCGTTCCGAGGGGTCACACTCGACTCAGCATGAAAAGGGTGCATCGGTGGCCATTTGGCAGAGAATTGCCTCTTTATGTACCTTTTCCTTCATCGTTTTTGGTAATGGTTTTTCTGCATAGGCTCCCCCAGTCCACCCACTTCCCCCTGATCTGACTCTGACAGGCGTTACGGCACGTGAAGAGAAAATCCTCATAATTTGATGAAACATTAAACAAATGGTTGTTTTTTGTGGTTTGATTTATAACAGTAGTTATGTGTTTTATGTCGGCAGCAAAATAATCCATAAAAATCTGCTGACAGAGCGTAGAACTGTTCAAAGCGTCATCAGTCGCCCCTCATCCACTTTTTAACCTCTGTGAACGCTCGCCCATCCCGATGGGTGAAGATGGACTCCGGCCGATGAGCTCCTCTGGTGTCCACTCTCTCTGAAAGCCAATGTTCATTATATAGTTAATAGTTGCGGAGAGGATCATGGTTGGTGATGGGAAGAAATACGTCTTCCACTTCCCTCGTGTGTGATAGAATTTTTAAGGCTTATTGGAGGTCGCTCGCTTCCCTCATTCAATTACAGACAGACATAAATCAAGATGTTTCTCCAGCCATTTTAGGCAACTACTGGCCGCTTTACTGTGACCTTGTTCAAATTCGCAAAGGATGTTTGACTGTGTGCCACTCTAGATGTTATATTGTGTAATTCAGTCAGCGACAGCTCCGTCCCTTATGTTCTGTATTTTGAGTGGTGACTCATTAAAGTACCATCTGGTGGAAAACAGAAAATGAAGAAAGTACTCGGTTGTGTCCGGACCTCCAGCACGGTCCGATAATCCTCTCCGTTAGGTGTTGTGTTTACATTAACGCCCCACACCCACGTTAATTAGCTTCTGACTTGTGCAGGTGAAAATTAATGTGAACTAGCAAAACTAATACAAAATATCACTTATTAGAAGTATATATTACATTTTAGGAATTATTTTTTATAAAGTTGTAGCTGAACACATGAAAGAGACAACAAAACTAGGAGAGTAGTTCATCACTGTTGAATCGCTCATTTAGCTTGTAGTAATGTTTTCTGGATCACGGGGCAGGTTTTTTTTTTATCCTAGCAGTTAATGTGTGTGTGTGTGTGTGTGTTTTATGTGTGAGAGAAAAAACAGTTTACTAAGCTCTATTTGAGCTTCAGAGTGACAGGAAGTGCAGTGAACCAACGACTGGCAGTAAAACAAAAAAGCACCTGCTGAAAAAAAGTCAGTTTATATAATCATAGGTGAGGAACAGTAGAATTTAATTGGTTTTGTCAAAGAAAAACTCCACCCATCAATGAAATTCCATCTGTAAATCTCACTAATTGATGTTAATGTTATTAACTTTGTATCTAGCAGTTAGAGATAATTGCAAAAGTGGTGAAAATCTACTAATCAAGCTCACGGCAAAGTCATTAAACTGTGTGTTCTTCAAAATGAGCTCAGCTGTGTGAGATAAAGATATCACAACTGTTGTATATTCATATGCTGTTTGTTGCTGTTGTATCTTTTCTCCCTGTTTTGTTTGTGCTTTATTTACAGATCTAGAAGTGGATTCTTCATATCTCTTGTTCTCTTCTTTTTCTGTTAACTTTCTCCCCATCCTTCTTTCTGTACCCTTCTTCTGCTTTTCAGTCTCCGTGTTCATTCGGATTCAAATCAAACCAAAAAACAATTCTAATAAAGATTTTTTATTTCTATTTGAATATATATCAGGTGGAGCATCATAGCAGCAGCTGTAACGCCTCACCTGGGACAGTAAATCTGTCGGGCTTGTTCATGGCTCTCAGACATCAATTCTGATTGGTATATGGTCGGAGAAAAAAAAGAGCTCAGCTGTAAACGCATGACAGAATTTTCAGCTCACTTCACACAAAAAGGATAAAACGTAGACAAATGTTTTTTTTTTATATGACACATTTCTTTAAAACTTTACTGAAACACTAAAAAGTTTAGTACGACACAATTTTTGTTGAATTTTATTAGCCACATTATTTGCTTTTATTTTAATTATTCATTACAAACACAAGTCTCCACTGACTTTGACTAAAAGGCAGAAATGAGCAGACTCCTTTATAAAACCTGACTAAACTGAGTGACCTACACTGTTTTTGTTGCTGAAGAAAAACAAAAGTTTATTTTTCAAGACTATGAAAACTGAATCCAAATTTCACAATTCTTTGCTCTTTTCATTAAGTCTGTATTTTTATTGCCAAACAGGCAAAAAAATAAATACAAGTCTAAATATGATTACTTTTGCTTTTAAAATTGAAAAACTGCATATTTTTTTGGTCCACAAGCACTTTACTTGGGAATTTTGGCCAACAGACATGTTTTGACACCACTGCTCTAAAGGCCCCATTTATAATAATGCATGACTGATGGTGAGAAGAAAATGTGAAGTCAAGCAATGTTGTTGTTTACACTGATGCTTTGGTAGCACTGAGCGCTCTTTTTTTCTCTTGTTAAGCAACAAATGTCGCTGCTTGGCGTTCCATCTATTTACATGGAAGGTGCAGCTCTGTGCTTCATTAGAAATTATGCTAAGTTGAGTTTTCTGCCTTTGCCAGCAGCAGTGTCAGCTGTCTTTAAAGGTTTGCCAAGAAGACCCCAGGCAAGGTATCTCTGTCCACCTGAAACAGCCTTAATGCGACGCCACTTACAACCACCTACCCCTCACTCACACTGTCCATCTCACCCTCTTTCTCTTTCTCGCCGATAAGAGTAAAACAGACGAAACCACAGCCCCTAATCCCCAAACTGTCCATCACTCTAAAGGTCAACACAACACTACGGACGTGGTCCCCTTCCAAACCTCTCCACCCAGCAGCGCACTGTCCATTACACCCAGAGGCAGCACTGTAGCCCCCCCCAACCCGACTGTCCATCACTGCCATCCTGGTGAGCAGGTAATTGAGGGGGTTCTGCTGGAGAACAGCAGTGTCCTCTGACAGCATCCAAAGTGCTTCAGACATGCATCAGCCAGCGAGCCCGCGGGTTTTCAGACAGCAGCTGGTGAACAAATCTGTGGACAATATTCAGGCTTCTGTAGAGGCTGCTGCTGCACAACCACACGCAGAACAGAGCCTTTTCAACATGACATGCTGGATCAACTTTTTCAGATTTTTCTTTGCCAATCATGCTTTCGCTCACTCGACACATCGGGGCTAAGAAATGTGGTTACATCTCCATCTCGTCTCTTCCTGCGATTTTTCAGGGTGTAAAAATACGTGGCGCCGTTATGTGGGTCAGGGAGAAACATCGTCTCAACAATGCTGATGGCATGAATAACCTTGTGATGCATTTCCAGAATAACAATCCTGTAAGTGGTATGAGCAGTCAAGTATATCTGGGTATCACATTCACATTAGATATTTGTGCAGTGCATGATTTATGCCCAGTGTAAGTGTTCCGTGGAAAAGCAGGAGGTAGTGTGACCTTTATCTAGTACAGTAAGAAATATGGATATGGTTCTGAGATATGTAGCACATCTGACTTTCATGCAGCGTGCTGCAGCTTGCATCTAGTTACTGTGGAGCAGCTAAAGTTCACCTGCTGGAGAAATAATCCTGCTAACCCCGAGTTTCTTCACTGTGACCAAAACCTTTGTAGCCTAATTGCCGTAACCTCAGTCAGAAAACAAGCATATGCAGAAAAACTGCTAAGGTTTAATGACACACTAAAATAACAACAATAAAATTTACTAGAGATACGTAGATGAGATAAGCTTTTAAAATACAAAATCTTCAAACAGTAACAGCAATAAAAACACACAGAAATAATCACAAAATGAGGATTAATTTAAATAACTCAAACATTTTTACTAGACTCTCCAGGATTTGATTTGCAAGCTCAAAATTACCCTAAATAACTCATGATTTATTATTATTGTATCACAATTAGAACAGAAAAGAAGATTAAAGTACTCTAAAATAATTGCTTTTTATGAGAATAAAAAACAGCTGACAAAAATTGTAAATTCCAATTGAGCTTTTTGAGATCTTATAGCTTATTTCAGGTTCTATTGCAGTGATTTCTTAATTCTAAAGGTCTGGTAGTAATCAGGTCTGGGTGTGGCTGGTGGAACTGAACTCAGCTTTACAAATAATGTGATTAATCACAGTTATCATGATTTAACTAGGGGGTACTATTATAGCCAGGTGTGTTTAAAAAGCTTTT
This sequence comes from Callopanchax toddi, assembly GCA_006937965.1. Lineage (NCBI taxonomy): Eukaryota > Metazoa > Chordata > Actinopteri > Cyprinodontiformes > Nothobranchiidae > Callopanchax > Callopanchax toddi. The sequence goes on from SSNR01000113.1 coordinate 1,479,680, forward strand.
TTTTTTCATTGATAAATGAAATCATCATTTAAAAACGACCTTTTATATTTACTCAGGTTATTTTTGTCTGATATTTAAATTTGTTTGCTGATCTTAAACATAAAGGTGTGACGAGTCAGCAAAAACCTAAATACATTTGTAAGAAGGCAAACACTTTTTTTTTTACAGTACTGTATGTTAATTATATTTCTTCCAAAATAACTACATATTACAAGTCTGATAGTAGTAAATAGTTTTCTAAAACAGCTGTTGCATGGAAACTTTTGAGATGGGAATAGTTTGAAATCTGCAGGAATCCACTTTGATCCTGGCCCTGCTGTGACTAGCCTTTAGCTTATCAGTCCAGTTTGAATTCATCTCTATCCACTAAACTTCTGTACCCACTTGTTTCTCTTCAGGAAGCAGTAAAACTGAGTTTGCTTTAAGGGCAACAATTAAAATAAGTATTATTTATGGTGTTTCTCCAAACCAAGTGTCATAGATGTTGAATCAGGACAGCAGCAGTCCACTGTGTTTCTGGTCCCTTTAGGACAAGCTGGTTGCTCAATCTGGTCAGAGTTCAACTTTTTTCTCTAAACTGAGGCCATTCACAGAGCAATCTACAACAGAAATAATATAATTTCTTATACGAGAACACACTCACTGAACTACTTCCATAAACAACAGCTACGGTGGATTTCACTAAAAGTAAAAATCACAAAAACTAAGAAAAGTATTTGCAAAACTTCCAAAATGAAAAGAACAAGTCTGGATTCAGGTCATGGTAGTTCCAACTGAACTACTGGCAGGTCACGTTTTTATTACCTGCTCATTAGATGCATGACCACAACTCATTTACCACCTTCACAGTCCTCACAGAAGGAGTCTGGCAGAGGACTCGGAGTCTGGGCAGTCGTGCTCAAAGGGTCACGCCCACTTGACCTCCAGGCTCATTCCAGGAATCGAGTGAAGCCTGAAAAAAAATTGTTTCTCGCATTAGGTTTTCAAATGTGCCTGAAACAGATCTGACCTTTAGCTGGAGGAACGTCTGAGGCAGTAAACACATAAATACTTAAATCTGGAATAAAACCTGAAGTTTTATTTCAGATTTTCTGCAAAATTGCTACAATAAATGTATCAGGGGAATATATTCATCTATAGCTCAAAATATGTTCAAATCATCAACGTCTGAGCAAAAAAGACCTCAAAACAAAAGAGTTCCAGTCAAACTTGTCCTCCTATGTGCAGCTGAGAACAATAATATTCAGTTGATAACCTTTCTAATCATTCAAAGCCTGGTGATTGGGTACAAGGGGGTATGCGACTGTGACATGGGTTCATTCTGCAGCCGTCAGAGGTGTCCCTTTACAGCTCTGATGTCAATATGTGCAGATGGCAGAGTGTGCAGTGTCACAGGGCCTCTGACACCACGGTATGAAAGCCAAAATAACATATTGCAGCATGTGGTTGTGTGCTGTTTATCAACATTCTCCCTCTGGGACTTGGACACACATTTTCCTCTCAGTCTATTTTTACAGCTCGTCTGAGGGAGGTTTGTTTAACTAGATTAGAACTCCGTTTTAATCCCTCCAATTCGCCACGTCCCATGTAGACATCTCTCAAATCAAAGCGGTAAAATCCAACACTGCACTGGCATTTCTGCCAAAATCATTATACCCTTTTAAATATTCTTCTTTTAAATTATTATTATTATTATTTTCAGAAAGCAGGCCGTCAGCCATCCTGGCTTGTTTCGTTTGGATAGTGCAGATGGATACACACAGGGATTATTTTGGTTACGACGACACCGCAGCTAGGAATTAATCCCTCCATTAACTGGATTGTGTTACTGCTTCTCCCCCGTGGCCTTGTTTCCTAAATAGAGGGTACTCTGGTGATGCACGGATGCCTGATGCATGCTGTGTTTAATGGTCATTAGCGGTACAATGTGGATACATAAAGAACCTCGTTCATTATCAGTGACTGAACTGCAGAATTATCTGAACCGGTGTTGCGTGAGCCATTATTGGATCGTCTCTGCTCGTCGATGGTTTTGATTTGTGGGAGATCAAGGTCGTGTGCAGCAATTAGTTGATTTTGCTCCCCGTGTTTTTAACAGCAGTAGGGCCCTTGATGCCTTTGGGGACTTGACCGAAGTGCTGGGTAAAAGAAATTCATTGTGCGGTCTCTTAAAATGACCCAATTCACTGGAATCACTCACCATGAAGTCAGTCTGCTGCCGGGTCTCAGTGGCACTCCAAAAACGAGCTCCAACACGTCACGTTGGTGGTCTCCAAACTCAGGTTTTGTTCTTTCTTCTTCTTCTGTCGTGCTTCTAAAACGTTTAGGTTTGTCTTTCCTGGCCAGATGTTGAAATTCTTTTCTCAAACAGTTCTTCTTCTCGCAACTTTCTTTTTTCCACACTTCAAAAACTTAAAGCCATACTCAGTAGCCAGGTAAACAATGTAGCTTTTAACGTTTTTTTTTAAAGCCTCTTAACAACGTTCCAACATAGTATAGCCATAAATATATTGTGTAGATAAAAAAAACCCCGAAAGAAATCAATAAAGTAGTTGTCCCGCAGTTCTCTAAAAACTTCAGCCAATCCTATCGTTCGGACTGAACGATAGGATTGGACAATCCAGCTGTCTGTCTGCTGCATTTCCTCACTGCTTGGATTGGCATTAATCCGCCCGGACACATTTTGGGGCAGAACATCCCGGAAGTGAAAGTGAAAGTAGAAAGAGAGCTGGCAGGTGATTCCATTTTAAGATAAAAATACCAGAGTCCCCCCAAAAAACACATTTTCAGCTAGCAGAAAACTAAAAACATTTGGAGGTGAAAAGAGGAAAAGCTGGGGGGGCATTTCTGCGGCTGGAGTTATACTCTGCTTTGTCACCTTTGCACACCGTGGTCCTATGTCCGCGGGAGGCTGGCGTATGGATTTTACCCGACGGGAGGGGTGAGTTCACAGAGACGTGTTTCTGTAAAATAGCTAGCGAGACCTCTTTTGTTTACCTGGCTACTGAGTATGGCTTTAATGTGCTTCAAGAGAGATCATAAGGACTTCACTGGTCAGTATGAGCTAATTACATAAATGTAAAGAGTCATCTTTGATCATCTCATGAAGGTCTTCTGCTGCTGTAGTCCATCAGTTCAAGGTTCAACATGGTGGTGTTCTGCAGACCTTATAAACCAGTGCTTATATGAGCTACTGTTCCCTTATTATCACTTAAAACCAGTCTCTCCTCTGACATCAAGACACTTCCATCCACACAAATGGAGGTTTTCTCTTTTTTTTAATCATTTTGTAAACCTTAGAGATGGTTGTGGATGAAATCCCAGTAGATCAGCAGTTAGAGAAATACTTAGATCAACAACCACATCATGTTCAAAGTCACTTAAATCTCCTTTCTCCTCCGTTCTGTTGCTCTGATTGAGCTTCACCACGTCTGGATGCCTGAACGCATTGAGCTGCTGCATTGATTAACTGTGTGTTAGCAAGCAACTGAACAGGTGTACCTAATAAAGTGACTGGTGAATTGTTTCTGGCCCTGATAACAAAAAATAAACTAAAAGAAGTACTCTAAAAACATAAAAGACCAACATGTGAAGCCAGGAAAGAGAAACACAGACACTGAAAAGCCTGGAAACCTTTAGGTGACCTCAGTTATAAGAAGTTCATTCTATCAACGCCTAACAGTTCACAGATCCACTAAAAAGTAGTCAAAACACAGCACTTAAAGCACAAAGTGAAAGAGCTGTCAGATTGTAGAGGGAGACGGTTCACAATGAGTCCAGTTAGAAATCAAAGAAGCAAGGTCGTGTTCGTAGGACTCCACCTGAGAAGCACCTGTGTTTGTATGAAACACTTATTAAAAACGTTGAGTTTTTAAAAGGAAAAGTGAGACGAGAAGCCGGAGATGGTTCCTCTGGGCACCGTGTTAGAATCCATCTGAGACCCGAGAGACAAACATCACATTAACACGTCTGACCTCCAGCCGCTTATCTCAAGTCACACCAAGTAGAGGAGTTGACCTATGACTCTTAATCATTTGTTTCCTCCACTAAAATCATTTTATCTGCAGATCATAGATATTTATTAAGTATATCAGATCCTTACAAATGAATTTTAAAAAGTCCATTTGGTGAAATATTCAGACTGATAAGGAAACAAGCAGGCAGGAAGGAAGACGATGAGAACTTGAGAGGGAAGTTGAGGAATTTATTAGAGAAGGGTGAATATAAAGGTATGCAGGGGTTCTATTCTCAGAGCAAACCACAACTAGTCAGACCTCTCTGTCTATAATATACGCTACACAACTTCCAAACATGGTCATTATAGTTAGTGTTGAAATCATTAAATAAAAGGGATTTAAAACAGGAATACAATCGACCATATTAGTCAGCTTTGGTAAAAAACAAAACCAAAACAACAACCCACCATATGGATTATTATTATTATTATAATCATCATGAAGAAGGAAACTACTTAGGTGCTGACACTTCCCAGTATCTTTAACATAAGATTTTTTTTTTCTAGTGCTACAGGTTAACATTCAAACTGGAACCAAAACAAACAGAAATAAAACTCCAGAGGGGGTCAAACCAACATTAACATCTTCCAAACAGAACGACTCCTCTACTCATTCAGACAGTTAAAGTGTGTTCACAAGCAGCCAGTCAGTAGCACATTAATGAGATAGCTAAAATATCGACTGCCACGTCGTTTTTTTATTATTTTTATTTCCAGTGTCACTCTTCCTCCTTTGACATATTTTTAACTCCCACCTTTTCAGTAGTTGTCTCGTTTTGTCTTTAAGCTACAGTAAGATCAATAAATACCACTGGGTGTGTCGGCCGTCTGTGAGACGTGAGGACCACAGTGTGCCCAGGAGCCACAGTTAGGCAGTTTAATATGGACTGCAGTCCTCCTGAGGTGTCACCAAACACACACAGCAAACAGAAGTGGGTTAACAACGCAAAAAAGGGACTTTTTCACTAACTTTTCATGTCAGCTTGTTTTTCATGACGTTTTATCTTTTGTTTTGAAATCTTTTAGAACGAGTCCATGGCCTTAAATTCGCTCAGAGCCTGGACGGGGGAGATGTGTTTCTTCTGGGAGCCTCGTCGTACGCGCGTCTGGCACTCTTCGGGCTTCTCCCTCTTTACCAAAGGTTTCTTCTCCGGAGCCTTCATGCGCCACGACACCACGGGAGAGTTGACCGCAGCCGTTCCGTACACCTTCTGGTACTTAGTGGACGCTACGTAAGAGGCCTTTACAGTCAGCACCACTGCGTTCATTAGGTTCTTAGCTGCTTGGATCAGAGAGGTGGCGCTGTCCAACTGTAAGAGACAAAATGGGGACACGTCAAAAACTTGAGAACCACAAGAAAAGGTGCAATTACTTCCTCAGCTTTAGCGTGAGCATTAAAACATGTGAGCTACATGAAGAACCTCTGGGGCCTCGGCTGCTACCAGCAATTAAGCAGGATAAAAACATGGCTCTCACTGTTTGACATCTTATTTTAGTAGTTCTTAATGAGCAGAAGCAGGGGTCAGGTGTATCTCTGTCTCCTCCTGCTTTGTTTGGCTGACATTTAAGGGTCGGCGGCCAGAAGGCCTCCTCCTACATCACACTGAGATGAGTCAACTGTTTCAGTTTAATGAGTGTGGAATCCAGCTGGCCACCATGAAAAGGTTGAAGTCTCAGCAGGACTTGCATATCTAATGTGAGGAAAACTATAATAGTACTGTGAGAAAACACGATGAATCAGCTCGAGATGCAAGGAAGTAAAAATAAAAAGAAGTCAAGTTTGATTTAAGAGGATGATGAAATGAATACAGGCATTTTAAGTGATAACAGGCCGTCGATGAAGTCCTTCTTGTGGTTAAATGACCACATGGAACTGGACTTACACAGAAAATGAGTCTAAGATTTGTTTCCAGTGTGTGAATAGAAAATATAGAAAATGTTGTGATTCTAGTGAACAGCCTGAAAGTGTGTTTTATTTCACCAAGGCCTCCTAACTTTATATTAGTGATCAGCTTCTCGGTGCATTCATAGAAACAACACAGTGCAGTGGAGCTCAGTGCAGAGAGAACGAGGACTATAAATGTAATCAGTTTCTGAAAAGACTGAAACCAAAGGTGTGAAAAAAAATATCTTGATACCTTTTTGACAAAAAAAGACTGGAATTTTCTTAGTTAGAAGAAAAAGTTTGGTCCAACTCTGTAATGACTTTATTCTTCTTTTAAGAGTTTGTGTAGAAGCTGAGTATTGAACCGTACAGAATGATATGTCCTCAGCTTTATTCTTGATTCTTGAAAATGTTCTCATTTAAAGTACAATAATTAAATATCACCTGTCTCCAGTGGGAACACATAAAGACAACCACCATCATGCAGCATGGAGGGACAAAATGTATAACTATAATTGGACGCACTTTTAAACCACCTTCCATTTAAAGAGAACCCTCAGAAACCTGGAACATTTTGAGCCGTCATGTTTTCAAAATTAAAATAATTAGGCTCTGTCAAGGATTTAAAGTTGTAGAAATGAGATGTTTACATTGTAGTTGGTACTCAGATGACAGAGATGTTTAGTAAATGTACCATTACCATGTGAGGCTTCTTTAAGAACCCAAAATAAACTGGAATGAATGGAGGGGCCGAGTTCTGGAGGTGGGAATAAAGACTGGACTGATAAAACTACACCTGGAAGCTTCAGTTTCCAGAAAGATTGGAAAGCATCACACCATCAGGCCCCTGGAACACTCTTTCACCAAGATAAGATGAGTGTCATCTGTTGGATATTACCAGGACCGGGACTATTGGTGTCTGGTGTGTGATTGGTCTAAATGTGTCTTCTTCAAATGGATGTATTTACATTATTTGTACGAGCTACCTGTGATCATTATTTAGAGATTCCAGAGGCAGGTTGTTAATGTACTGACTGAATAACATGTTAATGAGGAAGTCTGATCACAATTCAGATAAAAGGTTTGATGGTTAAAGAATGTTTTTAGTGTGAGGGGGTAATAATAGAGATCATAAGGCATGGGAAAAAAACAAAGATAAAAAGCCTGCGGTGCACATTCTAGATAATCTAACTGCATCAGCTTTAATCTGCACGACCCTTCATCTCAGCTTCAGAGTTTGTTGTGACTTTGAGATAAAAGGTGTGCATTGTCAAAGTGGTCAAACAGAATCAAGTCTAGTGACGGAGTAATAAAAATGTATCTGGAGCACTGTTGATGCTGTTAGAAAAGGGCATGTGCTACTTTTCTAACGACGTCCTTACCCCAGACACGATGAGCTCTCCACCCAGATTCTGCACCTCCGCCTTCACCTTGCTGCAGATGTTCAGCTGGTGACAGTACAGGGCGATTCTCTGCAGGTAGGCCAGCAGATCCTGCTTGCAGGCTGAGTCAGGGCACTAGATGAGAAAGGACAGCAAAGACAAATGTTTAAAAGCAGGAAAATTAATACCTATCAGTGGTTAACTGAAATAAACAACTGATGCAGGGGTTTACTTGGCAGCAAATTTGTTTTAATGTCTCCTCTTTTTAACCTTCTAAAATTAACAAATTTGTGTGTATTTCTGTATATGCATGTAAATGTATTGTTTCAAAAACCGTGCAAATACAGTCTGAACATTTTACAGTGAGCAGGTAATTTTAGATTGAAGACATTCATTATCTATATGCTTCATAACTCCGAGGCAATGTAGAAACCTGTGCATCCATAAAATGAAACACACTGTGAGATTCTTGGATGAAAATGATCTATTTGTCATGAACATAATGTGAAAGGCTTGAGACATTACATGGTCCAAAGATTTCATGGTACAGTTCCATTCTGAGGCACGGAATTTGCAGGAGGAAGAGTCCTGGTGCTCACACGCTGATGGTAACACGTCTGCATGTTGCAGAACACGTTTATGGATGTGATACTGCTCTGATGGACTCAAGTTTCCTAGAGTTAGGAAACAAAAACAGTGGGTTGCCATCAGTTATTAATTACCGCTAAACAAATTTGGACTGAAGATGGAGGACGCCGGTTTTTTCAGTGAATGTTTGTTCACAAAAATATGTTTCTCAGATGAATCAACAGGGGAGGGGAATTGAAATACATGAACACTTGGTTTCTTTTATCCCTCCATTCTTGTCTCACTCATTTTTTAAAGAACCACAGGTTTTGATCTGGCCCTTTAGGCCTTTCTGCTACCTCAGCAGCAACGCGGCCACTCATAGAGTAAAGTAAATGGACCAACGTGGAATACAAAGATAGTCTGCTCTGTTGTCACACAGTTTGCTCCTATAATTCCATCTGGAATCTTTCCAGAAACCAGCAACGGACCAATACACTCCCAGTGGGTTAAGAACACTGCATCAGCTTTTTAAACACACTGAGAATCATTTTGTTGAAACACCTTTTTTGTTCAGGGCATTAATATTAAACGGTCCTAACTAGGACATTCAGCAGTCCTGCACTGCTCATTTCCCTGACTTGTGGGCTTCAGGTAGAAGGGGAAGAGAAAGTTAAACGTCTATAATACCAAGATCCCTCCCCTGGGATTGAACCTGTCTTTGCTACCCATACACTTTACTTCCGTCTTCCTTCTAAGACAAATAGAATTGACTGGCCATAAATGGTAAGAAATAGCAAATAAAAACTGTATTTTGTTGTCTGGTGAGATGTTTGTTTCTCCAGCTCTCAAATATAATTGCAAAGAGCAGTTTAAGGCATTGTTTAATTATAGTTACTGCCGCTATCAGACCAGGGCTTCAAGCCACACAGTAAATAAGAGCAAAGTTGCCACAGGCAGACAACAGTGCATCATTAAGTGACAGTGAGAGCAGGCTGAGGTGGAGCTGTTAGCTCATAGAGCAGCCAGTGAGGCGAGGGGGGGGGGCTCCTCGCTGGGCATTATCACTGCATCGCCACTCCTGACTAGCATCACTACTAACAACACTTCTTCACACTTGCTGGCACACGCACACACACACACACACACACACGTGCACACTGCTGCCTCTGGTAAGTTTGATGCAGACGTGACACGATTGTTCCCCACTGTACAGCTGACTAATAGCCCGGTTCTATCACTGATTCCCTGTTGATGTAAATAAATGGTAAGGTCTATTACTTTGCCAGGCTCATTGGCAGTCTCTCTCTCTCTCTCCTCTCTCTCTCTCCCTCCTGAGCTTTTATCTGTCACACTGAAACAGAATATATCACCCACTAGTCAGAAAACACTTCCTGCTCCACTCCTTAACTTTGTTTGACCTTTCTATAGCTCCTCCTGACCCTAAACACTTTTCTCCCATTATTCACAATTTCATCTTTTCTTCCATAAAGAAGACTGGTTCTGTCTTTTTGTCTAATTCAAAGAAAAAGAAGTAATGACTAAGAGATACCGTGAAGTTAAGGGAAAAGTATTACTGCTAGTACCTTATCTCAAACCTTACCTACCTCAAACTTTATGAAGTTTGCGAACAGTAATAATTAGAAAACAAGCTCTGTTTTCCCTCCCATCATGCTCCTTTATGGTCTTTCTTTATAGCTTTTTGTGGTTTGAATTCCTGATATGTTAAATAATTAACAACAGACAAAAACAAGAGAGCTATTTGAGAGAAAGATGGTGCAATGGCAGATTCAAATGGGACTTGTTACTTTAATGTAGTCAGAAAAATACATGCCCTCTAATGGAAAGCTGTCATACAGTCACACAGGGAGAAAAAGTCAACTCTCTGTTTAGTTTAAGTTTTGGGACAATCCAAACACCACTTCAGAAATACAGGGGAAGAATAAGTTACAGCTTCTAAAAGTATTAGAAAACTACTACTAAAACATCAACAGGAAGTGTGAAAGAACCTCTAAATAGAAGTTTTGACAGTTCAGTTTGATGGTTCAGGGTGTTCAGAAATTAAAAGAATGCTGCAAAAACTGATTTCTAAGAAAGTAAAATAGCCTTGTTTTTAGACATTTTGACTTATTTTTGTCTAAAAAGAAAATATATTCTCACAGCCCTACTTGAAATAGGCCAAATCTTCTTAAATATGGTCAAATTTTCTAGATTTGAGTAAAAAAAAATCTGCCAATGGGGTAAGCAAATTTTGCTTTGCTAGATTCCTTAAAAATAGCAAAATTTTCTGCTTTTAGAACAATTTGCTAGTTTTAAGGAATCTAGCCAAGCAAATTTTGCTTACCCCATTGGCAGATTTTTTTTTTTGCTCAAATCTAGAAAATTTGACCATATTTAAGAAGATTTGGCCTATTTCAAGTAGGGCTGTGAGAATATATTTTCTTTTTAGACAAAAATATGTCAAAATGTTTAAAAACAAGGCTATTTTACTCTCTTAGAAATCAGTTTTTGCAGTGTGACACAATCAAAGATCCCAGAGATGCAACTGTTGCTGCCCATCATTCTGAGCAGGGTCATAAGATAATTTCCTTACTATCTTTGTAAAGTAAAAATATCTTTTAAAGGTCGCAAACATCAAACTAAAGTTCTCAGTTGTTTCCAACAAGATAACAAAATGCTAAAAGGGTTAAAACCAGCATAGGTAGGATTTACTAAACTGCATCTAAACAAGGCAAAATGTTTAGGGAATGATTGTATTTGGAGAGGTAAGAACATTATGAAAAAACAAACAAGAAAAACAGCACATCGGTTCAAACACCTCATGGTCAAACATGGTGGTGGAAGGTCATGGTTTGGGCTGGTTCTGCAGCCACTGGGTCCGGACACCTCCCAGTCATCAGGTTGACCATCAAAACCTCTAAAGTATTTGAGTTAAATATTTCGTCCACATTGGGTTGAGTGATGGACAATGAAATTCTAGCATTTTGGCTACCTAAATAATGTGATGTAGCAATAAATCAGGAGCTTGTTTCTCTTTATTTGATGTTTTTTAACCTAATTTCAAGACTAAGTCATGTTTAGATCTTATTTAAATCCAAACCTGATGTGTAAAGTAAAACTTTATAACTGAAAATAGGTTATTTATTACCTTAAGTGCATGGCAGTTGTTTCTACAAAAGCATTAATCCTAATTTCATATTTTACTTATACATTTACTTGTCACTTACGTAATGAGCACATTATATGTCACAGAACTTCTCTACAGAGAGTAGAATCAGAATTATTCAAACGTTTGTTCTTTCCCTCAACACTCAAATTCCCGTTCCTCGAACCTACAGCAGACTGACACATGTCAACATTTTCATCTCAAAAGCTTTTCAGAATTTCACCAAATCAACTAAAAAAAGTCTTACAGTCAAGAAACAATGACGCTTTGTCTCCTGACAGGATGACATTCTCTGAGCATTTTAACTCAACCAACAGCAGTCACTGCAAAGTTTGGACCCAGCCAGTTGCACCTGCTACACCGTAGTTTCTGTACTGAGAAGTATTTGAATTGCACATCCGTCACGCTGTGTCTAACTGATGTCAGCAGGTGATGGGAGCTTTATTCCTGTTGTTCTGAACTCGATGTGACCCCCTCCACCAAAAAAAAAAAAAAAAAGAAATCCACTGTGACAATTAAAAGACTCAAGGATATCTAAGTACTTGGCCCAAGTCCTCATTTTGTGAGCTTTTTGCTGCATTTATTCAGATAAATATGATTTTCACGGTTCTTTAAAGTCACTCAGAGCTCATACTGAAAGCCAACGAGTGCAAAACAAATGAAATTTAAAGAAAAAAATCAGAGAATGTAAATTGGTAAAAAAGTAAAAACATGAGGCTGGCCAAATTAATCATTTTTAGGTCTCCAAATGAATATGTGTACCGTCAGGAGTAACAGCACTTACACTGTCCTGCTGAGGTAACTTGTGGCTTGCTCACAAACAGCAATAATATTCATTGAAATATTCCTCCAAGGATTGCATTATCTACAAAATGGACTGCTTGTTTGGTTCTCTTTTTAAAGTGAAAGAAAAAAATACAAAAAGACTTTTCAATCTGGGCTCTATTCTGGTGCAACAAAAACGCAGTGAAACATTCAGAGAAGGAAAAGAAAAAACCCTGAACCATTAAACCACACAGGCGGGGATGTGCTGGCTTTGTTAGGCTATGAAGGACAAAGTGCTTGTATGGTTGGGTCCAGTTGACCAATAGCAGTAGGAGGGTTCATGCTGAAAATCAATACAAAGTTGTTTGAGGAGATCAGCTATCTTCTGTGACAAAACAGATCTGTCCTGATGGAAGTTGTGTCTTTCAAATTGATAATACGAGCATCCACAGGGCAAGAGAGGGTCAACAAATGACGTGAATTATAGTGTGTGACCTACGCAGTCATAAGTCAACTCCTAGGTAGGATTTTGGTTTTTGACAGACCTTCGCCACCATTGTCAAAATCAGCAAACAAGAAAATCCTTTCAAAGATCTGTGTCTCATCCCTTCTGCAGAGCTGCAAAAAAACATGTAGTCAATGCCAAGGAGCTTTGAAGTTCCTTTGGCTTTGACACTTTATGAAGACCTTTTTCCTTTTGTCACATATTTAGCAATATCTGCGCTATCCTAAGCTATAGAAAAGAAATGACATCTGCAGCAACCTCAACATGTGAAGTGCATGTAAAGTAAAGTCACCACAATGTGGTAAAATGACTCAGTGCAATCAAACTCTTCTGCTGTCAAGCAGAGTTATTCAAGCTGCAACATACAACTACTGTTTATAATACAGCTGCTCTCCAGCAGAAAGCCTGTATCGACAGGAGGCCTTCTTCACCGAGAGCACTGTTTTTTCTTCTTTTTGTTTCAAACATTCACACAAGCCTTGGGTCATAGAAACATTTGTTTATGCTCCCAACCACTTCTGATAAATAACACACAAATCATTCATGCCTTTATTCTGAAAGTATTCTCTAAACTCAACGTTTCTCACTGTGGTCTGTTTGTGTTTATTCTGTGCTGTACCATCATATAGCCAACTCCATCTCTACACAGGGAAATGCCCATCAGTCTCAATTAGGAGCCCAATACTTACAGCCCCCTTGTAGTGCATGTGGTTTAGGGCTGCCATGATTAGTCGATCAGTCACGATTATGTCGACTATTAAAATCGTCGGCGATGAATTTAGTAGTCAATGCGTCGTTTGTTTTGTTGAAGCTGTTTTTCACTGCCTTGTCTGCCCTGATGTCGACCGTCCCCTTTGTGAGCAGCCAGAACCTGGAGCAAACCGTCTTTTCTTGCATTCAGCAACTTCTCTGTGATTGACCTGGTTATATTGGACTATTAGACTGGGCTGTTAGACCCGACAACAAGGTGTTGCATCTCCGCTGTAATTCCGGCTGAGATGCAACACCGCGTTGTCGGGTCATGCTGCAGGTCCGTGGAGCTTCGTGCTCCAGGTCAGTGGAGCAAAGCGCCGTGGTCCAGGTCTGGCAGAGTTTTGGGTTCCAGGTCTGGCAGAGCTATGTGCTCACTGCTCCAGGTCTGCAGAGCTCCGTGCTGCAGGTCCACGAAGCAAAGCGCCGTGCTCCGGGTCTGCCGGAGCTTCGTGCTGCGGGTCCGTGAAGCAAGCAGAAGTTTTAAACACTTACAGGAATTTTGCACTTTATGCTACAGGTAAAGATTTGTTTGTTGCTACAAACTGCAAATGTTATTAAAAGTTTAATAAACTATCATCTTGTCTTTATTTTTAGTTAGCACATGCCTTAAACACTTCACACAGTAAGCTAATGATGGTTCTATAAGAGCAGCTGCATGCAGGTGCAATAAACTGTACCTTTTATGTCCAATGTACGCATGATCCGATTAGTCAACTAATTGTAAAAATAATCGGTGACTAGTCGACTATCAAAATAATCGTTTGTGGCAGCCCTAATGTGGTTATGGCAAAAACTGCTAGAAGTTCTGTTTCTGGACAAAGCTAACAGCCTTTATATCACCATGACCACAACATTTACAGACTCGTATCACCTCGGAGAATTATGAGATTATTAAGCTGGATGATAGAAACATGAAGGGGGAGGTAGTTAAAATGATCTGAAGGCCCAAGTTCAGAACCAAGTATTATATTCTGATTGATGTTAAGAGAGGCTACATTTATTTAAGTGCATTCAGTAGGCAAAATACTCTAGCCTCTTTGGATTGATTCCCATATAAATGTTGCCTGACCCCATGCTTCTGTTCATCCATGTCTTCTCAATCCCATGTTGGTTGAGGCATGAGGTCACCCATCCTGGTTCTGGTACTGCTGGACATTTCTTCCTGCTGAAACGGAGCTATTCCTTGACACTTAATCAGAATGATGGACTGAACTGGAGAGAAAACTCAGCTGTTTTCCTTAAACACACATCTTACTAATTGGTATTTTATAAAAACTGAATCTGATTAGACTGGAGTTGGTTTGAACTGATTGCATGTATTGGAATCTGGACCCTCTTTGATGTGACATTACGATTTTTAATTTTACTTTTGAATTCATGTGCAATGCTTAGATGTGATTTTGGTTGTGGATTACATTAAAAACATTGATTAAATTAAAACTGAAAAATGCAAAATCCATTGAATTAACAATATAATATTAAATCAACATAAATTCACTACAAAGACGGTTATTGCTCTTCAATATCAAAGACACTGGCAGCAGAAATACACAGAATTGAGATTCAGGATAAATAGTTAAAGGAATACCAGATGTCTTGATGCGATGACATGAAAGGAATTTGATATTTAGTATGAATAATAGCATTAAAGCATCAGATGAAGCAGCATAGGAAAACAGAAGGGAAGAAAAAAAAAAAGAGGCACTGCTGGAGCGAAATGGGGCGAGGCTCCCTGAGGGCATTTTCTATGTCAAGCGCGGTGCTTAAATGGCTATGAAAGAGCTCGACATCCTCTCATCCTTCCACGCTGAATTGTACTCAGCTTCACATGTGTTCATCAATAGGGCTGATGTGGAGTCTTGGTGACACGGTTTGCTACTTAAGGGGGATCGTGTAAAAGCAACGAGGCGACCTTTCTTCTTACCGTCAAGCTGCAGCGCTCCCTACAAACACAGGTTATCTATTGTAAAGTGAAAATGCAAAATGCTTGTTTACTTTATCCAAAACAAGGACAAAGAATCAAGGTTATGCTATTTGTGGTGTAATTCCATTAAGATGCTAAAAAGAAGTAAAGTTTTATGTTCCCGCTTTTAACAACTCGTTCATTTTACTGCATGCCGTGGCACACGCATGGCCCCCAGAATGCTTCACATATTAAACACATACTGGAAATAAAAAAAATAGCTCATCCTATTTTACGTTCTACTCAAGGCTCCGATGACTGCGGAAGTGCGGCAGAAGGCTCTGAATATTCAGCAAGCCCTGGTCTAGGAAACGTTAAAGTGAGAATCAAAAATGGCAAGCCACCTGCTCGTTTCATTACAGCAAACTGCTAATTTCCCACACAGGTTCTTCAGCTGATTTGCCTTGTGGGAAACAATATTCACTCCCACTCAAGCCCTGTTAAACACTGATTGTCACTTGGCAGTCCACGAGCTGAGAGGTAAACACACAACGGAACTTCAATCTTACTTAGTCCTGCTCCAAACAACATGTGTGACTTTAAACACAAACAAATGTTCTCACACATGGGAATATGCTCTAGTGTTTACATACAAGACTCATCCTGGGAGAAAAAAACCTCAGGAAGCAGCTCTTGTTTTTTTGTCTCAGTTTGTGGTGTTTACTACAGAACAGACAGCGTTGTAGAGATCCATTCATAATCGGAAACTTTGTGCTGTATGCCTTCTGTCTTAACATACTCTACAGACACAACGACTAACAGACATTCTGCATGATGGTAACAGCTAATGGATTCCTGTGAAGACACATATTATAACAAGAAGGCGTAGAAATAAAATATAATGAAGTATCGTGGTGTAGTAAAGTAATTCAAATAAATTTTCCTTTGTGTTGAACAAAATTCACATGAAAGCTCAGCCATATCAGCTGTGTACCAACAGTTTTAACTCCTGGTTCTATAAAAGGCTGAGTCTGCTTTGACTAATCAGCTGACCCATCCTGATCTTACACCAGAATATGTAAGAGCTTCACCATGATGTGGACTTTTAACAACTTGATACGTCTTTCTCTGGTCTGACGTGGATCTTTGATGTCTTAGTAAGTGATAATGTAGACTCAACACTTGATTTCCTCTGAAGCATTTATAATGAAGTAGGAAGAAGCAGACACAAGTGTTGGGTCTGCTGACTAACATGCATGAGACCTGAGTTTGAGACCCATCTCACACTCTTCACTTTTCTTTTATACGAACAGTGGTTGGCTATATTTACACTCATCATTATTAATCATACTGTCTGTTTGTGATGCTGGGAATCAGCACTTCCAGGACCCCAACCTCGCCTCCCACCCAGCTCATCACACCCGGCCTCGATTCTTCTCCCTGCAGGTGGTGGGCCCACATGGAGGTAGCGTCCTGTTGATTCTGTAGGTTGAGCCAAGCCTTGGAAACTGAGGCTCACTCATCAGACACGTATCAGCAACCTTCCCTGAGCTGACTTTTATCCCCCATATTAAAAACGTCACCAAAATAGGTTTTTATCATCTCAAAAACATCGCCAGAGTCCGCTCCATTCTCTCTCGGGCCAATACGGAGACGCTGATGCTTTTATCACCAGTAGAATGGATTACTGCAATGCCCTGCTTTCTGGTCTTTCCAAGAAGAGTACTTCAGGTCTACAACTTTTACAAAACTCAGCAGCTCGTGTCCTGACAAAGACCAGGAAGCGGGAGCACATCACTCCGGTTTTAAAATCACTGCATTGGCTCCCCGTATGTTTTAGGATCGATTTTAAGATACTGTTAATGGTTTTTAAGTGTCTTAATGGTCTTGGCCCTTCTTATCTTTCTGAACTGCTTTTTCCGTATGAACCCTCGCGGTCACTGCGCTCCTCTGGCAGCCGTCTCCTAGTCATCCCTAAAGTCAGGACACACACCCACAGCGAAGCTTCTTTTGGTTATTACGGCCCTCGCCTCTGGAACGGACTGCCAGAGGACCTCAGGACCGCAGAGAATGTTCAGGTTTTTAAGAATAGACTTAAGACCCACCTTTTTAGATTAGCTTTTAACTGATTATTATTTATTTAGTTTTTTATTCACATTTTATTGGTCATTTTACTATTGATATAAGTTCTCGTTATTTTATATGCTACGCATTTTAATCCTCCAGTGTTTCCTCTGTGGAGCCCTCTGCCTTGAGACCAGTGGTTGGCGGTGGCGGCTCGGGTGCTCCCTGGTAGGGCCCGGGCAGTGGCGGGGGTTGCCACCCTCCATCCCCGGGTGCCCTTGGTTGGTGTGTTGCTGCTGACCTGGTTCTACAGCTGACGAGGCAGAGGGCCCACTTGATGGCGTGTTGCTCATTACTGGAGCCATCTGAGCTCAACATAGTGTTTAATGTGGTTTTTATGTGTATGTGTGGGTGTATGTGTGTCTGGGAATGGGTTGTGGACTGGGAGAGGAGAGTGTCATAATTGTTCTATGTGTGGGAAAGGGAGGGAATGTGGGTTGTATGGGTCATTTTAATCTGTCAAGCACTTTGTGTTGCTCGCTGGGGCATGAAAGGTGCTATAGAAATAAAGTTTGATTTGATTTGATTTGATTCCCCCAGGCCAGGCTCCAGACGGTGCTCTGGTTAACCTGATTGGTGCTTCGTCACCAGTAATGAGGGCATTGCGGTGAACTACGGCTTAAAAAAAGAGGTGAGCCAAAAGGTGAAGCTCTAAATCTACTGGTCTTTCTATGTTCCAACCCTCACCTATAAGGTCATGAGATTAGGATCAAGGCTGAAAGACACAATTCAGGATACTAATGGCTAAAATTAGTTTTCTTTGTAGGCTGGCCTTAGGCTTAGAGATAAGGTAGGGCGCTTAGAGGAAAGTCACTACTCCTCCACATTGAAACCCTTTAAATGAGGTGGTATTTCTCTACCTCCCTTTTGGAAGTGTTTCAGGCACATCTTACTAGGAGGAGACCCAGAACTCTCTGTAGGAACCATATAAGCTCACAGGCCTGGGAATGCTTTGGGATCTCCCAGGAGGAGCTTGAGAGTTTGGCTGCAGAGAGCCATTTAACCTGCTGCCTCTGCAACCCAATTTTAAGTAAGTGATAGCAAATGGATCAATAGATGGTTATAACTGTAAATAATAAAAATCCATTGTCCTCTAAAACAACAGCTTAAGAGTATTAAATGATATGCAAATCAATTTTGAAGCCAGTATATTTTTAAAACCAGAAATGTGCAAGCCTCATGGTGACTACAGAACTCAAGGAAAAGGTTTTATTATTGTGATTGGAAAAGTCGATTTCAGCTCCAGCATTACTTCAGCTCAGCAGCCCTGGATAAAAGCTCAGCATGTGATACTGAAACCTACAGTAATTATTCCAAGGGTTTGCAAGTTAACAGCAGCTGCAATTACAAAGACAACAGGCAGCCTCGATATATCAGTGGGGTTTGAGTCGAAAGTATCCTTACTTATTAGAGACAGATGAAATGCAGAAAGGAAAAAAAAAGCACATTATGCATTACCTGGAGTGACTGTTTTGAAATACCTCCCAGTTCATTATATGTACACTCACCTACAGAGCATCAACACCTATTCCGTTTCCCTCACATCTTCCCTCGGCACAGAACTGATTGATTAGATATTGAAAACGGTCTGTCAGCATGTTTTAGAGAGGTACTCATTTGATAATGAATGCATCACCTCAGTTGGAAGCTAATTATATTAGAGACACAACTTGGTTCTGCTGTCTTGCTCGCTCAGTGTTGGCCCCACTGGGAGACAAAGTCATGCAGCAACACAGCTACACCTCTCCAGCTACACTCATCAACTCTCACAGTAAAGAATTCCATTGGCCATGCCCACTTAGTCTAAATTAAAAATTTTGTTCTCCTGCCAGGTGCCAAGGCTGAGCCAGGTACATGTTCATATGCACAGAAAGGCAAAAAAAAAAAAAAAGACAAGAAGTGATAGTGACAGGCTCAAACCCAGTTATGAGGCTACCTGATCTGCAACAGCGCGAGACAATTTGTCCATCCTGGAACCAGCCTCTGCAATTTTCTTAGCAGCGTTGATCACATCTGAGGAGTTCTTCAGGGGACCTTTGCCTCTGTGAAACAAAGAAAACAGAATTGTGCAAAGAAATGTAAAATTACAATCATCCAGTAATAAGACATTTCATTTTATACAAAACAAATATCTTTGTCCCTAATGACGCATCTCGAAGCTGTGCCTTGGACAGTGGATGAAGAATCAGCAGTTATGGAAATGACAGGAAAAGTTGACATGGCTGAGGAAGTGTGTGTGCGTGATGTGTCATTTTTGATCATTTCTCAGAAAAAACGTTCATTCCGTTTGCTCACGCCAGTCTGAGTAACTGGGGTCAGCGCCAAGTAATAATGGTGCAGTCACAGCACCACAGGCACAAACACTCGTGACTAATCAGGCTTCTGATTTGTAATTATCAGAGCTTTGAGTTTGTTCACATGCCTTTTAATTGAGGAGTACATAACAACTTCATACGAGCATCAGATAACCGATTCTCATGATAAGTTGAACCGCCAAACAGAGGAAAGAAAAGCTGATGCAGATGTTTTTTTTATGGGTGTTGATTTTACCTGGTAAAATCCGTCATTTCCATCATGATCATACACATTTGCTTGGCTAGCACGATGATGTCATTGCCATTGTCATCCCACTTGGCGACTTCTGCATCCAGCTTGCACTTCTCCTGTCTGAAGCTCTCCACCTGCTCAGCGATCTTTGCCTTCTCCTCCTGTGGAAGCTGTGCCATGATGGCCTACAGGCAACACAGGGAGACAAAAGCATTAGAGGAGGAGAAACTTTGAAAATGTGAAGTCAGAATATATTAGTTTAGAAATAAAAGAGAACAAAAAGGGAAACGAGGATAAGGATGAAACGTGGAGGATAATTTAAAAACAAAATATAAAAGGAAAGCTAATTCTACATGTTAATTTCTTTTATGTTTGCTAAACTTAAGAGAAGCTCTACAAAACTACAAACTTCAACAATCATTTCCCGTCCTGCCCTTATGAGACGCCTTTAAATGAAGTGCCAGTTTTTGCATTTAATGACTGGACCTTTAAAACCCCCTTGACATCTTATATCTGTGAAAAGCAAATCCTCTTTAGCCTTCATTTTTTTTTTCCATCTATGAAAATACATTTGCTCTCTCGGCTGCCTTTGGGGGCAGGTCCAAAATGGCATAAATCTTGTGGCGAGGTCACAGGCGCAGTTAGGACCCTGTATTATTTGGAAGATAAATGTATAATTACTTTGCCTCTTAGACCAGAGAATGAATAATGCATTTGTTCAACATTATGTCAGCGAGGTGAGGTGGAATGAAGAGTAACCCGGTTTCCATTAGGTCGATTCTATTGACTCGAAAGGCGCAGAGAGAAAACGGGTACAGTGAAAAAAAAAAGAAAAAAAAAGAAAAGTCACCATCAGTTTTTTAACCTCAGCTATTATTCACTGTCCTCCAAGAACTGCTATTCTCTTAATGTTGTAATAACCCTCATCCTCCTTATCCCCTCTCCCCTCTCTAACAGCAACGCTGGTGTGTGGGGTGAGCTCGGTGAGACGTGCGTCTCTTTGCTCGTGTCCCCTGGCAGATGTGTCAGGAGGAAAATGAAAACAAAAAATATGGATGACTCGTCCTCCTGAGATTCTTTGAAAGGAAATGAGCAGCAATATGGAGGGTGGGGTGAGCTACGGTGGAAAGAGAAAATTGAAATTACAGACAGAAATGGAGAGGCAACGCGGCACAACTTTTCTCATCGGTGGCCAACAGATTCATCAGTGAGTTTTGGCCTGCTGATCGCTCTCTGAGTGCAGTGGTGCAAAGCTTTGATGGTGGCTAGTTTTTAAAAGGAAAAAGAGAAGAAAAAAACCCAAATGGCATAAACAAACACGCAAAAGCAGCCCTCTAAAGCCCAGTGTAGATTTCCTCTGCTGCTGGTGCCAAGACACACAAACAACAGCATGGAGGCAAATCCTATTAAACAGCATGTGGGTTGAAAACACTGCTCACATTTAAAACAAATACCAAGTTAATATGAGTTTAGACTGCACAACGAGGAATGAAGGATCCAAACACAAATGACTCCAGCAGTGCAACACTTACGTTCACGCCGAAGCTTTGCTTGAGTTGGCTTTGAGTTACTGCAGCTGTTTAATCAGTGATTAGTGATCAGTGATTGTTTAATCAGTGATTTAACATACATGTACCTGCTCACCTGCAGACACATACACTGCTATGCATGAATTCAGTAAATAGTCTGATTACTTTAAGCCAATGTTTGTAAGTGACCAAGATTTTCTGCAAAACGTCAACCTTTAAGCTGAGTCTTTATTGTTTCTGTGTGGAAAGAAACTTTTATGCTTTCTAGTTTTCCTAATACTAAGTTCAAATTAATATTGTTTCAGTTAAGTTCAGTTTCTTTCCTCAAGTTTGAACGCAGCTGTGAGAGTAGCTAGCGGATTTAACCCTGGACTTTGTCTGGATGACAAGATGAAAAACTCATAGGTTTTACAGATAATCTTGTTTTTTGACTCGGGGTTTTGTAACGCACCAGCTGGGACCTCAATAACTTTTCATTCAGCCGTTTTAAACCTTCACACCGACCGTTACATTTCCCTGCAGGTTAGGCCGACATCATTCTGCCCACTCACTTCTGCTGGCTTCAATCTGTTTTCTTAAAGGAATAGACCTGATCAAAGTCAGCCCAATTCCTGAATTAGATTTTTTCTTTCCTCTTTCCGATTGCAAGCATCAATAAATAAACCGCATTATTATGAAAACAACTGAAGGCATTTCAGTCCACTGATTTTAAGGGCTCTTGTCCTCTCAGCTTGAACGTTTGGCATGTCGGTGGCTCCCTGGGATGCTGCTTTCTGAAATATAAAGTGTGTTGCTGTGTTGTGACATTCAGCAGAACTCTGACTTTAGAACTGGAAGGAGCTCATTAGCATATTTGGTGTTGTTCATATTGTTCCTGCGCCCAACTGTTGAGGCATTCATTATTTAAACTCATTCCTATAATTAAACTGAACTGTGTGCAGCTGGTGTCAAAGGAATGCATGGTTTTACTAAGTGTTATGAGTGAGATAATGTAAATTGAGATTTATTATTAATTCTATGCGCCTATGTCTTTGAGTAGAATGAGAACATTTCCTCTGTGTATAGGGCAAATATTAAATGAAAGCAGACTGCTCTCCCACACAAATAAAAGGAGCAAAAAGTCTCTTGACGCTCAAAAATTTACACTGAAAATTCCCTGACTTAAAACAGGGTTCAAGGAAGGTAGAGGGGAGCGAGTGAGAGATTTGGTTAGTATACCAATTCACTCTGAAAACGGTGTGACAAAAGAGAGCGTGTCAGGGAGAAAAGGGAGAGAAAAGGGGTTTGTGAACACAAAAGAAAGCTGCAGCACAGGGGTAAACACATGAGCCAATTGGGACGTCAGGGGAGCAGGAAGGCTCTCGGTGCTGCACCCCCACCCGCCTCCTCCACGGCTCTCTAGAATTCACTTATCCCCAAATCCCTTCCCCTTCTTTACTGATAACAACAAGGAGCGAGCCTTGGGAGCTTAACATAGTGGCAAATCCAGCCGAGGGAGAGCCGTGCCAATACACTCTGCGACTGGGCTACGTCTGCAGGGATTAGAGAGCTTTCCGGGTTTCTTCACCAAGCGCGCCGTCTCGAAATGACTTTAATTTGTTTCATTTGAAATAAACTGCCCAGACACTCAGAGTTCAATTTTATGGATGACCTATCAGCAGGGTTATCCAATCACTGTGTTTAGAACTGTTTACGGTGTGTTTGGCTGCCTGTGAATTATCCACGGCATGTCAGACAAGTAGAGTTTTTGTCCGCTGCTCAAGTTTTTCACCTTTTTTTAAAATTTTGCCCATTTAATAACTTTGCCTGGTGTAAAAGTATACTAAAAGTGACAGGTGAAGCCTTTCAAAAATAAAAGCCCATAAGCTCCCAGGACTGGCCTGAACTCGATTAGATTTTTCTTTGCTCTGAAAAACAGAAAAACAGTGAGCTTGAGGGAGTAAAACAGAGATATCATGCATGTGTCCTTTGTGTGATATCCTTGGAGTGAATGGGCTTGGAGGGATCACGACTGTAAACCTCAGTATGCTCATGTCAGCTCCTGTGGAGAAAATGGATTACAGTTTCTCTTGTCTGTTTGAGGAGAAAGACAGAACACTGGCATGGACTCGCCGTGGCCGTCAGAGCAGAGCAAACTCTACCCTGAAACAACAGGCTGGGGCAAACTGAGCTGATCGCCACTGGTTTAGAGCATAAATATATTTATATGTGCTTGTCTTCTGCTTGTTTTAAAATTTTAATCCCTGAGAGCGTGACACTGTCTAGAGGTGCAAAAACAGAAATTCAGCCAAGATCTTTGCAACATGAAAACATTAACTGCATGTTCAAACAGTGTAAATTCACTTCAATCCACTTTATATCACTGTATTACAGTTACAAGTTATGACAAAGAGACATGTTGCAACTTCAAACTGTTCCCAAAGAGAGCTGCCCACTCGAAGCTTTACCGAGGGCCAAAAAGCAAGTTAACAGTTTGTTGCTGTAAAGCTTCTTTGTGTACAAGTGTTGGTGCATCTTAGCTCAGATGGCCCTGCAATGCTACACCGCAGGAGCCTTAGTGGGAGTATAAATGCAACAAACCAAAAGTACTTCACACACAGAACCCCCCACAGTCTATCTGGAGTGTTTACTTCTAGAGCTTATATTAAACTTTAACCTGCCGTACGGTGTACATTTTAGGACATCCTCAGGTCTCAGACAAAAAGTCATCAGTCGTCAGACCAAAAGTCCTCAGTCATTAGTCCTCAGACCAAAAGTCCTCAGTCCTCAGACCAAAAGTCCTCAGGTCTCAGACAAAAAATCCTCAGTCCTCAGACAAAAAGTCCTCAGTCCTCAGACCAAAAGTCCTCAGGTCTCAGACAAAAAATCCTCAGTCCTCAGACAAAAAGTCCTCAGACCAAAAGTCCTCAGACCAAAAGTCCTCAGACCAAAAGTCCTCAGGTCTCAGGCCAAAAGTCCTCAGGTCTCAGGCCAAAAGTCCTCAGGTCTCAGACAAAAAATCCTCAATCCTCAGACCAAAAGTCCTCAAGTCTCAGACCAAAAGTCCTCAGTCCTCAGACCAAAAGTCCTCAGGTCTCAGACCAAAAGTCCTCAGGTCTCAGAAAAAAAGTCCTCAGACCAAAAATCCTCTGGAAAAAAGTCATAATTCCTCAGGAAAAAAAATTGTCATCTGTCAGAAAATAAGTTTTTAATTGTCAGAAATTTTTTTCAGTTGTCAGTATTTGGACCCCATATCTGTCATACAAAAAAGTCATCAGACGAAACGGCCTCAGGTGTCAGACGAAACGGCCTCAGACGAAACGGCCTCAGACGAAACGGCCTCAGACAAAACGGCTTCAGAACTCAGCCTACCGCCTCAGAGAGAAGCTTCCTGCAGGTGGCGCATGTCCCAGGTGTAGTGCTGGTTACCGTAACACGGTACACAGCCCCTCCCTCTCCTCTGAACAGTTACGGCAAAAAATAAAAAAAATAAAGAGGCAGACCCGAGTCCACAAGCCGCGACCCGGGTCTGGATAAGCAAAGGGAGACGAAAAGTAAATCCTCCTAAATAAAACAAGTACTCGTGGCCTTGCAGATTTTTTTAATGAAATTTTAAAAAACAGCGCATGTGTTCTGCTTCCTCCTGAGGAGATCGGTTGCAGCTCCGACGCCTCAGCAGGTGAAAACGGTGCTGCGGGCTTAACTCTGAACAGACAGGTGTTCGGTTCTGATCTTTTTAATCTGCTATTCTGACGGTCCGGTCGGTACCAACGAGAGTGTTTAAACAAGAGAGGAAGGTCTCGCCTCGTCTCCCTCTGCTTATCCAGACCCGGGTCGCGGCTTGCGGATTCGGGTCTGCCTTTTTATTTTTTGATTTTTTGCCGTAACTCTTGGGAGGAGAGGGAGGGGCTGTGTACCGTGTTACGGTAACCAGCACTACACCTGGGACATGCGCCACCTGCTTCTCTCTGAGGCGGTAGGCTGAGTTCTGAAGCCGTTTAGTCGGAGGCCGTTTAGTATGACACCTGAGGCCGTTTCGTCTGAGGCCGTTTCGTCTGAAGCCGTTTAGTCTGAGACCTGAGGCCGTTTCGTCTGAGGCCGTTTTGTCTGAGGCCGTTTTGTCTGAGACCTGAGGCCGTTTAGTATGACACCTGAGGCCGTTTCGTCTGAGACCTGAGGCCGTTTAGTATGACACCTGAGGCCGTTTAGTCTGAGGCCGTTTTGTCTGAGACCTGAGGCCGTTTCGTCTGAGACCTGAGGCCGTTTAGTATGACACCTGAGGCCGTTCAGTCTGAGGCCGTTTAGTCTGAGACCTGAGGCCGTTTAGTATGATACCTGAGGCCGTTTAGTCTGAGGCCGTTTTGTCTGAGACCTGAGGCCGTTTAGTATGACACCTGAGGCCGTTCAGTCTGAGGCCGTTTAGTCTGAGACCTGAGGCCGTTCAGTCTGAGGCCGTTTAGTCTGAGGCCGTTTAGTCTGAGGCCGTTTTGTCTGAGACCTGAGGCCGTTTTGTCTGAGGCCGTTTTGTCTGAGGCCGTTTCGTCTGAGACCTGAGGCCGTTTAGTATGACACCTGAGGCCGTTTAGTCTGAGGCCGTTTCGTCTGAGACCTGAGGCCGTTTCGTCTGAGGCCGTTTCGTCTGAGGCCGTTTCGTCTGAGGCCGTTTCGTCTGAGGCCGTTTAGTCTGAGGCCGTTTAGTCTGAGGCCGTTTAGTCTGAGGCCGTTTTGTCTGAGACCTGAGGCCGTTTTGTCTGAGGCCGTTTCGTCTGAGGCCGTTTAGTCTGACACCTGAGGCCGTTTTGTCTGAGACCTGAGGCCGTTTTGTCTTTTGACTTTTGGTCTGAGGACTGAGGACTTTTTTGTATGAGACCTGAGGACTTTTGGTCTGAGACCTGAGGACTTTTGGTCTGAGGACTGAGGATTTTTTGTCTGAGACCTGAGGACTTTTGGTCTGAGGACTGAGGACTTTTGGTCTGAGACCTGAGGACTTTTGTTCTGAGGACTGAAGATTTTTTGTCTGAGACTTGAGGACTTTTGGTCTGAGGATTGAGGACTTTTGGTCTGAGGACTGAGGATTTTTTGTCTGAGACCTGAGAACTTTTGGTCTGAGGACTGACAACTGAGGACTTTTTGTCTGAGACCTGAGGATGTCCTAAAATGTACACCGTACTGCCGGTTGGTTTAATTTACCAATCACTCACTCTCTTTACCAGCTACAGTCATAGTTAAAAAAAAGTTTTTGAAATAATCCTAAAATTAGCCAATTAGGACTTCAAGGAAATGAAAGCTGCTCTCACTGGTCACTCTATCAGTTTGGAGTTCATAATACTACAGTGTAATAGTCATATTGTGTCAAACACACAATCACAAAAACACAATAATTTCAGTTTTCCACAAACTGCTTCTACAGTTAGTTTTTTCTGAAATCCTGACATTGTGCACGGATGTTGTTTTTCTAAACGTGCTATTTCCCCCTCCCTAAGACTGTAAAAACTCTGGAAAAATCTAATAATTTTCACACAACTATCACTGGTCTGTTTGGATCTACAAATCTAATTTGTATGGCCTTGAGCCATTCTGGTTTTTTGTCTCTGCATGCTGCCAGTTTTTATCTCGTGTTTCTGTCAATGTTTTTCCAAGTAATGCAAGATGGGTTGAAACAAGTAGAATACATAACCATTTTGTGCTTGTTTGAAAATAGTTTTTTGTAAAAAGTGAATGTGAATAATTTGAAATAATTCCTGTAACTCACAGGACTGGACTTAAAAATAATCACAGTTTCTGCCTCGGAAGGAGAAATATTACTACAGCTAAAAACAAGTGCTCGGATGAAAAGATTGTTTAGTGATATTTTTGTCTTTTTGGTGTTTTTTTTTTTAAATATTTTGGTCAACATTCTTGACTACTTTAACTATAAACACAAATGTTTATTTATAATGTAAGCCTTTCTAAAATTATACAGTGGTATAGTATATAATACTACCACCTGCCTGAAAAGGTTGGTGATATTGATGTATTAATGTTGAGATATTAACGTTATATTGGGATTTATTACTGCATATAATTTAGGTGTTTAAAGAGTTTCTAATACATTTTACCCTTACTTTTTCTGATTAAATGTGCAACAGGCAAGTTAAAGTTGCATTTGTTCTTCCTGCAGCCTTTCTAAGCAGCAGACACTCCTACAGAGAAATTAATAGAGCTGCAGGAATGGCAGCAGAAGAACTTCACAAAAACATATAAATGTAACTAAAATGTTAACTTATTCACACATGAAAGGGATTCGATTTGAGACATATTTTTTTAAGAACAGCATTTAAAGCCATATTTTTATTTTTATACCCTCCTGTATGTCTAATAATTTTGTGTCCACCCAACTCTGCAGCATATCGTAACATATCATCACCCCCTGACAAAGTTTATGCTCTTCAAAACAGTTGGGAGCATAACTTTAAACTTTTTAGACAACGTATCAAGGGCTGCTGCAAACCGATTTGATCGGTTTCTGAAAACATTATTTATGCATGTTCATAGAAAAATAACTGTTTATGTTTTCTCACCTATAAAATATACTTTTGTTCAGTTTAACACCCATCAAAACACTGTTGTTAGCTTCCTGTTCTGACAGCATGGCACTATTATTAAATCAGTGAAAAAATAATACTGTGCTGTTAAAATTTCAAGGTTCAAAAGCAGCAATAACCTGAACATAATAACAGTGATTCAACTTCACACAGATAAGGTCAACATCAGAGAATTTAGATCATTTGTAAACCAAAGTGATGACTATGGAAACAAAATAACTTTTAAAATATAGAAGCTGAGGGAGTTAAAGTTGGGAGTAGATTCTGTTCTGAAGGTAACAGGTTGCTCGGGTATGATTCACCTCAAACACAATCACATTATTGCTTCTAGAGCCTCCTTAAAGATAAAGGGTTGAGATTTTATTTTTGTTAAAAAATGTAATCATTATGTATGTTGTAGCTGCACAGTACAGACATCTAACAAAAAATAAGCTGCTGCTTTGCTGATTGGATTTATTTCTCCCTTTTTTGTGCATTACCCCAATGTGTGCAGACTGTACAGAGACCCAGGCAAGTCTGGGCCACAGGGAGAGGAATTGAGCCAAGTCACACTCCTGCCATCCACAATCCATTCAACATGCAACACACCGCTAGAGCCTCTGTGTAGCTGGAGGGGAGCAGGCACTGATACCCTCTTAATGTCCTTTAAGCTGGGCCCAAGTGAAAAATTGCTAATGTGCAACAAAGCTCACACCCTGGCGATCATGACTGAAGCCTTGGCATGGCACAATGCTACATTTTGGGCAGTGTCTGAGGGGAGTTGGGTAATTACTACTTTGTTTGTGATTGCAATTTTACACCTGCCATCCCTGAATGGTGTTTATTTCAAATAGTGGTGCTTGTTGGGATAATTTAAATGCTATGCCAGTGAAACTATAGACTGATACGTGTGCAGCTGGGGAATCGGGGCGCTGTTACACTTTAAAAATTTATATCGTTAAGCTGGCTGCTCACCTTTTAGTCAAACCAGACACACTTTCTTTGTTCTCTCTATTTCTTAGAGGTTCTAAAACTGGGACACATCTGAAAAAAGTGCAGCACAGCAGGAAGTCAATATCGGCTCACCCGGGCACTCTGTCCTGCAATAAGCTGGTCATCTTCAGTCTGGACACTGGTCCTGCTGCGAGTATCATAGTCTTCTTGTTCAAAGTCAGAGTCATCTTCGAGCTCCTCTGGTGTCTGTAAGAAGCACAAAAGCAAAGTCAGACAAAAACATTCAAAGGTAAAACGAGAGAAGGGGGAAAAAAGATGAATACAATTTCTTAAATTGACACCTCAAATCTGCAGTTTCCTTTTTACTTCAAGATCGATTGTGTGGATATCTCACATTCTTGTCATACATCTGTCTGTGTTGTTTTCAGTATGCAGCACCTCAAATGGAGTTTTAATTCAAACCAAAAGCCGGCGTACAGACAGTGATGCAACATAACTTAGAATTAAATTGTCTGAGAAAATGACTCAGGAGGATATGTGATGAGAGCTCAAACAAGACAGAAAGAAAGAGAAGGCTTTAGGAGTGGCTTTGTGCACCCTACATCCCTCAAGCAAGGTCTATTGTCAGAAAAATAATGTCAAAATGCCAAATTAACTCTTAATTAAATAAACAGAAAAAAGCATTAAGAATTAAATAGGTGAAAACGGGAAAAAGATTTGAAAAATGAAAAGAAACCAGGTGTAGTGGAGAGTATGAGGCATTTTATTACAGTTGAGAATGTTTGTATCCATTCAGGTTTGCAGTTGAGCATTATTCACATGTAAATATATGGATCTGTTTGCACAAGGACTGGATTAACAATGTTTTGGATGTTTATCCTTAATTGGGCTTTCATAAAATTGAGTAGCGTGAGTAGGACGTTTTATCAGACAGCCTTTATCTGTTTGTAAAGTGAGAAAGAAGAAGTGTTCTGTTGTAGTTAAGCTAAATAAAGACTAGGTGACATAGACATTGGCACTACTGCTTAGGATTACAGTGGATGTTTACATGAGGGGGATATCTCCATGATGGCACTCGTCCTACCTGCAAGGGTTTTGTTGATATTCATTTATCTTCACTTATCTTATCGTCCTTTTTCAACAGATAACAGCTGGTACATGTTGGCAAATCAATAATCACCAAATTTGATACATTTTATTGTTTAATTGATCATTTAGTTGATACATAAATAATTGTGTTTGGTTTTAGAAAATGTTAGCTTTTTTTCCACTATTTTTAAAATGACCTGAAGCTAAATAAAAAATGTTTGTTTGCTCTGGTAAAGTGTGTCAGGTTTTCTTCAAATTGATTTTCACCCAGCAGCATTCACATCAGGTCAATCACATTTCTGTGTCAGCTATAGAGCAGACTGAAGGTGTATAAAGGAACACTGAGTGATCAGTTGTCGGTTCATCTAACTGTTTTCAGAAGCATTTTGATTTAGGGTCGTCAATAACTCTGCTTGGAAGTCAAAAATGAACATAGATGTATCTGACTCATTTGTTGACTCACATTTTGTTCAGCAAACCAGAACACTTTATTGATCAAATATTTCCTACATGTAATGCCATTCTGATTGTAGATCAAGTGGGTTTAACTTAGTTTATCGTCAGGACATCTGTTTAGATATTTATGTCTTTATTTCATTTTTAGAAATGAGAAAAGTTCAAACTGGATACCACAAATTCATGTCAGTGAAATCAGATACTGCCCAGCTGTGTGTGGTGGGTTTTTCCTTTTAGATCATGCTATTTCATAGTGTGTTACAAAGACATGCCTTGGCCTGTGGATAAATCTCAGCTAGTTATGCTAACTCGTGCAAACTTGACCATTAGGTCTGACAGCAACCAGACGTACAGGATAAGGTCAGCGTGGCTCAGATTTTTTCCTTCTTCTCAAAACATTCAGTGATGCATTTAGATTTTAATCTCACTGAAGTAATGTAGCCTGACAAAAGCAATGCTTGCTCATACATAAAGATAGTGTGAAAACATGCAGCCCCCTCATGTGTTTCAATGAGGTCACTGTGTGACGCAGGAGAGGTGCCAACTCAGAGAGCCGGTTACCTAGGAGACTGTCCACTTATGGATGGTTCTGCTGTTTACCTGGTGGTCATTCTGACTGAGAGTTTTGTGATCGTTTTACAAGCTTTGTACAAGCTGTCCTGGTTTAAACCCCTAAAAGGAGTTGAGCAACAGCTCTTTATTTGATGCAGGTCATCTGAGGTTTATTTCCTACACTTTGGCCCGGATCCTGTTCATTCAATCACCAGTTTGATGGAATTTCAAGAATATCTTCTGTTCACTACGTGCTTCTTTATCCTACTATCTACCCACACTACTGTATGTATTCATGTGAGTATGTGGGTATATTGAGGCCAACCACACAACTTTGTAACAAGTTTTATTATAACCTTACTTTCTTCTAAAGACTCATATTTTAAACACCGTGGAGAATCGGCTTCTTAATCCACTGACTTCTCATGAGATCTCTGCTATAAAAACTCTAAAGGAGTTATTATTCGGTTTAAGTGGGAGAAAAATTACACAAGGAGAAAAAAAAAACGTATTATATGTAGCACCAACATTTGCTTTCTGTAGGATGAAGGCAAACAACGGAGAAAGCACAGATCTTCCAAGTTGTTTCCTCAGAAAGTAATTGAACTTGGATGGGATTATGAAGCCAGCTGGTCCCGGGCAGTTCAAAGCTGCCTGTTTTACATTATTTACCAACATCAAATTATTTTCCATAATTAGATTTTTTCCAGAGCGGCACTGGGAAACCTTCCAGCCTGCATAAAGTTGAATAAATGAATTACATGGTGAAAAGAGGAGGGTCAGTTTGGGTAAAAACAAAGAAAAAAAATGGATTCGGTAACATAAGTGTGTGTGTGTGTGTGTGTGTGTGTGTGTGTGTGTGTGTGTGTGTGTGTGTGTGTGTGCAGTAGTGAAACTGCTGGTATCTTGTTATTATGAAGCATTTTTATTATGACAGCTCTATAAAACAGACCCCATAACAGATTTTATTTATTTACGCTTTTCGTCATCCTGAAAGCTGATTTATGTTATGAAATAGCATGTCAACCAACAGAACTGAGCGTTGTACAAGAAATAATGATAATTAAATAAAATGAAATGAGTTAGAACTGTAACACACTGTCCAAAGATCCAAGGTTATAATCTTTGTGAACTGAAAATTTTAAATGATTAAATCTGAATGAAAAATACCACAAAATGTGTCATGTGTGTCAGAACATGGTGAGATCGCTGCAAATATGCAAAACTTCATTGAGTGTGACGCTGGAATGCTCTGACCCAATAGGCTTTAATCTTTTATTTTCTGAATCCTTGAGATGCTCACCTGATCCTTACACACCAACAGCTTGTTTCCATGTCGGGATGCAGCTAGGAGATCAAGCTACACTAGCATAATGCATGAGACCAGTGTCAGTCCTGATTCAAATTCTCAATGACCAATTCATACTGGTGAATATGGACCCCACATCATGAGTTTGCTGCCACCATGCTCCACTCAAAATGCTGCTACTATGAAAATAAACTACCTCAACCTCAGTACGGACGTTTTGCAGAACAATAGTTGAACTATCACTCATTGCACATGACATCTGCAGGCAGGCGCCTTCCAGAGGCTGCCGGGGTTTCCTGGTAATAAAGCTTTTACTGATTCTGATTAGGAGGGGTGCAAAGTCTGGTTCATTTTTTGTGTCTTCATCTTTTTGTGAGTCTTAGTGACTGTTTAACAAAACCAGAAAATGAACACATTATTTAGACAGCCACATTCACACTACATGCAGTGAAGTTTTGACCACAGGACTGAGGACATTTAATCAATCACAGCTGGATTAGGTTTGAGGACATCTCGGTGAATGTCAGTGAGTGTTCTTCAGACGTACCCGTATCATGAGGACAGCTTTCCTGATGTCACGGACGCCATCGTACACCAGACGGGACGCGTCAATGAACTCGTTCTCCTCAAACGCCTGTGGAGGGTTCGTGCTCAGAGCCTCAATGGCCACCTCCACTTGTTCAGCAAAACGGGGCATGACTGCAGGAAAAAAGTAAAGGAGGCAGAGACATAAAGACAAGTTTATCACAGTTTTTCATCTACAACTTCTTTTGAAACAATTAAAAAATAAGCATCAACCTCCGAATGATGAAATGCCATTTCAGGCAGTCCTGGGTGTATGCTGCCTTTTGGTTTCTGGGAAGTCTGTGTATGTGCAACTAACCTGAGAGATAACCATGTGTGGTAGTGTTGCTATTGTGTGAGCTCAGGCTGTCAAATCATAAAGTCAATGAAGGGAAACATTCATCAAAGTCTTTTGAGCCAAACAAAAGCCCTCTGACAAAAATCCATATTGACCACAGAAATGGCTGGTTTTGTTGTCAGGATGAACTGGAGGAGCTTTGTGCTCTTTGTGCGCTTCAGATGAATTGCGCCGAGTGTGAATAGACATTGTTTAATATTGAAGAAAATGCTTCAATATTTAGCAGGGCTATCTTTTGTATGAGATCTCTTGTTGTAGCATAACGCTCGCTGAAGAAAAATACCATAACACAAACGACGAAGCCAAGGAAGATCTGTCATGGTGGGAACTACTTCTTCAAATACAGACTTTCAAAATTACTCATTTAAATTCTAATTGAAATATATTGTTTGACAGACATTTTTTTATTTGTATCAGAAGAAATACATAAAAAAATACATAAATTATTTTAGTCGTTTGTTGGATTAGAAAAATAACTGCTACAAATATGTATCAACAAAGAGTAAATTTCCCTCAACGAGCGGCTATTTGGATTGATTTACAACAACATCCTTTTGGAAGGAAGAACCCATTTCATGGGGACAGATGGATGATAAAAAGAAATATGGGAAAAGACAAATAAGGTACTGCAGCTTGGCCGGTGAGCCTCTACCAGATAGCCAAGTGTGTGATTTTATTATTATCCTCTACATTTTTCTGCTCTCTCACATCCAAAGTGAACTAAATCAATTACCCCACTTGCACTAAAGGTGTATCTCCAGTGTACCTATTTGTTTGATATAAAGCAGGAGCGATATTTCACCAAAACGTAAACGGCACTACAAAAAGTCTCTTCCCTTTTTTCTTTTCATTTTTAATTCAGTTTAATCCACTTACTGGCAGAAGCGTAAAATAGGCTTTTGGGAATTGCTGGGAAGGCGTTTTAAATAGAAATATTTAAATGTTCTCCGAGCTCTTAATGAGCAAAGTTGCTGGTAAGAAGCAATTTCACTCATTCCAGTTGAAAAATGATGAAGGGAATTAAATGTGACCATGTAGGAATGGATTTTTTTCACCCGCCAGGCCTGAGTGTAGTTAAAGTGAGAAGTTATGGAAGTACAATAAACGCATAAAAACTTCAAAGCTGAGATGGCACGCCCCTGTGACGCATTTAACAAGATACACACACTCACACAGACTCTACCTTTTTGGGAAGTGTAAACCCTAATTTCACATTAAGGTAACTCAATTTAGACACCATATTATGGAAGGTTAAAGCAAATACACTTAGAAAATGAAGCTGCGTGGCAGTGTGACTCTACATTCATCAGGGAGACTCCAAATGAAGGATGTTACTCCTTCTGGACTGGATTACGGAAATGGAAAACTGTCTGCTCAAATAACTTGCCACATCCACTTAAAGGGCAATAACAAGACGAGGTTGTGTTTTTAGCTCTGATTGGCTGGAGAAATAATGTAGACAGTTATGTTGAACCTGTATCATTTGACATGGCCAGAGGGTTAAAGGGTTGAATCTCTGTTTCTTCTTCTTTTAACACATATTTGTTCTCTATTCCTTTTTATGATCACATTTATTGTTATGGATATGAAGATTTAACATGCTGGTACCACATCACCAGATGAATTAATGAGGATCCACATAATCAAGAAAATACACTTAATCTTGCCTGCATCTACTTCTTAAAATGTTTTAATTAACATTCAACAATTTTGCTTTTACAACCTAATTAATAGCCATTAAAAATGTATAAATCCTTTAAAAGGCTAGTCTCATAAAGTCCTGAGATTTCTAAACATATTGTATCCTTTTTTGTTAATGTGGCTAAGCTCTGCATTTCTCCTTCCTATCTGGCTGTGCTTCACTCTGTTGAGGCTATTTTCCCATCAGTCATGAGCACAGTTGTTTTATTTTTTAGACTCTATTTTAAAGGTCCCATATTCTGCACTTTCTATCCACGGTGAATCATTTCTTTTACATCTCAATGACATGTAAAAGCTATGCAGTGGTAAAATTGACCCTTACTTTAAATGCAGCTGTTGTCCTCCTACCCCCTCATTCAACCTCCTAAAGCAAAACTTTAATTTCAAATGGGCGGGGCCGTAGGGGAGCCGAGCATCTCTAAGCCCCCTCCATGTCTCTTCTGCGTGCACATTTGTGAGACGACGGGGGTCTTCAGGGTCTCAGATGAAGGGAGTAAGAAAAGACGTTTGTGCTCGTTGATGCAACCATCTACGGATCAACTGCTTGCTTTGCTTGTAGTTTTTCCATGACTATTTGCTAACATTTACTAGGATGCACACTCCTATGGTTTTTAAAGGGCGGGGGTGGGCTCAGGTAAGGTGCTCGTGATTGGCTGTGTCCTCTAGAGAGGAGTGGTCTTTTCCCTTCTTGACATCAGCAGGGGAAAGATTTTGAAACCACCCGTTTTAGCATTAACTCAAAACACATTTCCCAAAAATTAAAACTGTGAAAATATTTTCTCACTTTTGGGTCTTTGGGACAGATATGGCTGTTAAAAGTTCTTTAGAAAGTGAATTTTGCACAATATGAAACCTTTAGAGCAGTGGTTCCCAAACTGGTGGGCACGCCCCCTAGAGAGGGACGGGGTGTAATTGCAGGAGGGCGCGGGATGAATTCTTTTTTTTTTGTTGTTGAATGCTAGGACAATGCTAGTATGATTGACAGGTTTTGGACTGGGCAAACACAAAAAACTCAAATAAGATCTGCAGCAACAAGCAGGCTCACACCAGTCACTGAGAAGATGGGAGATTAAATCTGTCATTAAAAAAAACAAACAACCTTTACATGTTTTATTTTCATTTTCACAGGGAGTTGTTCATGTTTTATAAAAACCCATTTTGCAAAGAGGCAAGTTTTGAAGTTTATATTGAGCTGTAAAAGTGGTTACTTTGTTGTTATTTTTAAAAAGGTGGACATTTATTTTATTTCAACAAGTTTATTGCAGCTACTTTTATTTGGGAGGGGGTGGCTCAGCAACAATGTGCACAGTAAAATCAAGGGGGGGGGGGGGGGG
>SSNR01000113.1:1515689-1583845 GCA_006937965.1 Callopanchax toddi
GGGGGGGGGGGGGGGGGGGGGGTTTGGGAAGCACTGCTTTAAAGGCAGCACAGTACTCGTTAGAATGACTCAGAGATTGGTAATTTGCTGGAGATGAAATTTCAGATGTATATCTGAGCAGTATTTGGTGCAAATGGATAAAAATGTCTCAGATAAAAGGGGAAATATGAGATTCCTGTAATGTGGAGTCATTTTAAAAAGTGCTCATTTTTTAAACTATATCTGCTTTCAGTGCAATGTCACATTTTATCAATGGCAATCTCAACAAACACATGTTTTCCTTGTGTGTTTGCCTCCACAGGCCTGAAAACGGTTATATTTAAAGAAGACACATAATTTAAGCAGTGTCTACTATGATCTGTAAATTTATTTAAGGGATTCTGGTAGCACTTGTCCACAGCTGCCACCTACCTTGTTAAAAGCTTCTCTTTAAGTTCATTAATCCCCTGCAGTCATCTGAAGGCAGCGGAATGCGTTTGTTGACAAATCTACATCGCCTAATTTGAAGAATGCTACCCCAAAGCGCACTGCCATTACGCTGGGCTCTTCACTCTGTTTACCTTTTTACTAAATCACTCACAAAACAGGTTTGTCTTCTTTTTATACCTACAGCAATATGGGTCACATTTACAGGTTTGTTGTAATATTTTTATAGAGGAAAAACTGTTGGATTTATATATATATGTATGTATAAAAAACTAACTTAGATTATACTTGAATATAATTCCTATCAATATCCCAATTAAATCCCTTTCTTGAGACTTTTCTTTCAATTTGTTAAACTAGGAAGCATCTTGTCAGTTTTAAAGCAATGACACAGAGGATGTGACTCATGCACAGTGTCATAGTGTGAGTGCAGTTTGTTTTCTGGTAGCTTGGTAATGTAGAGAATTCACTGAATAAAAAAAAACAACTCTGCATTTTTAAACGAAGTGGGGCAGCGTCTCTATTTGCCCAACGAGCACATCCGCCTGCAAGTCTGCAGGATATCACACCCAAACAGGAAACGCGTGCATACATTTGCATCTCAGATAGGCTTCTGCAGAAGTGAATGAGAAGTATCGTGAGACCACCATCTGAGGGCCAGGAAAATCTGCTAGACAAATTTAAAAAAAAAAAGCTCTCATGGTGTGTCGTACAGCAGGATGGGAGAGGGAAAAGCGTAGGAAGTGTTGAACACTTAAACTGTGGGAACAAGTGTAGCTACAGGGCTAACAACAGCAGTCCACAAAATAGTAAAGGATCCAGTCCTTCAGGAAATGTTTTACTGACATTAAATTTGTTCACTCGTATTTACATTTCACTGCAGTTGAAGCATCTCTCCTCTCATCTGCTGCTTGAATCTTTCCACTGTGTACCATAAAAAATGTAAGGATAACCACATGCTATGTGCTAGCTAGAGGTCAGTTCCACCTCCACATTCACATGGCTACGTATCAGACAGCATTTCAGATTTTCCACCCAAAGTTCAACCAGATCAGACTCTGGAGTGTAGTGGGGGAGGAGGGTTAATTTGCTGAAATGTGTCTTGCCCTTTTTTTCTCTCCACAAAGACAGAAAATAGAAGCAAGAATTTGGCAGGAATGTTATATGGCATAGAAGTTCAGCTAGGCCTTTCCCACATTGTGCATCTGCACACATATGAATCAAAACAGCATGTGTGCAAAAAGAAATGCTCACAGTGTTTGCTCAAACCAATATGTGCTACTTTGCTCTTTGCACCCCATAATCTCACAAGGTGTCTTTTTTTTCATCACTTGAATCTCTGACCTGACACTAACAGCTTTAAGGATCCACAAATTGAATATTTATGTCACACTGACACTATGTGGATTTTACAAAACATGCTGGTTTTAGTCTGCTTATTTGCCTGCTGTTCTGCTGTAATTACGGTTAAAATGTTTCTCCAACCTTCCTCCTCTCATAGTAATTTCCTCATCACTTCTCTCTTCTAACTCCCGCCTCCATTTATGCTTTGATTAGAAGACCTTAGCTACTCTCTTTTCAAGCTTCACATTTGCCATCTGTCTGTCATTTTAGATAATAATCCTTTTTTTACCCCATTATTGCATCAACGGATGCCATTTTTAAAAGTGTTGCATCCTGCTATGTGATTTTCTTTCATAATCAGGCCATTTGGAATATTAGTCTTCCCCATTTCCAGTTTAGTAAAAATACTTTTCTACTTTGTTAGCGACTGAGGTCACCAAGGGGGATTTCTGATTAAAGATTAAAAAGTAGAAGTCTGGCTCTTGAAGCTATTATTTTAGAGGCAGGCAGTATGAAGTGTCTTTACTTCTATCCCTTAAGTCCCTGCTGCATTTCC
The DNA here is from genome assembly GCA_006937965.1 of Callopanchax toddi. Lineage (NCBI taxonomy): Eukaryota > Metazoa > Chordata > Actinopteri > Cyprinodontiformes > Nothobranchiidae > Callopanchax > Callopanchax toddi. The sequence goes on from SSNR01000113.1 coordinate 1,518,016, forward strand.
TTTTAGTGCACTTGATCCACTGATTTACAGGCATGACATGTGGGAGGCAGTGTGAGTATATGTGTTATTACTCACTGCAAAACCCGGCCTAAATCCTATTTTCTGTGGCCGAACATAATAACAAGGAGCACCACCTCCCCACCGTTTTCTAAACGTCACACAGACATCATGTAGACCACATATCAGTTTTTAATCTTCCTTCTACGGGCTTCACATTAACGAACAACTAAAAAAAATGTGTCTGTCTTTTTGAGAGGTAGATTATTTTAAATGCAGTGTTATTATAGGGAGAAAAGTGTAACAGGGAGGAGGAGGAGGAGGAGGGTAAGAGCGAGAGAAGTCATAACCACTTTCCCATTAGGCTATTGATTTTTCTTCCTCTTCAAGGACACGCTTCAATCCCGGACCCACGTGTGTGGACTGTCTGTCAGGAATCTATGGCCAAGCTTCACACAGTGTGCCTTGGCTGCCTGAACTCGGACTGGTCGTAAATCTGACCGTGCTGAATGTGTGAAAGAGGGATGAGCAAATTAAGACAAGGTCAAAGGGCAAGTACTGTAGTTGTGGTGAGCGCTGCGTTGGTGTGGCAGCTGTCAGGCAGTGCTGATCGGCGTGAGTTGATGCAGGCATGAACACTGGGATAATCAAATAAAAACACACACACACAAACACCAATGTCAGGGACAGACAAATGCACAGGCACACACAAAGCAAAAAGTGTTTTACACACGCACAATGCTAAGACATGGGGAAAAAAACAGGGGCCACATCAATGAATTCCACTAAAATCTCCACTCAGATCGCTTAGCAAAATCCTTAGTGACAAATATTGATTTTATTTGGGGTAGAGTCTAGTTAATTGGACTCAGTATGCTCTAAAAAGTGTGTGGTTCTATATCCTTTTTCTTTGTTCAGCAACACTTAATCATCTTTCCCCCTAGCTATAGATTTCCCCTTGACTGTGCTCAGATCCATAGACATCAGGTCTGAGAGGACTGAGGGGAGAGGAAGGCAAAAGTTCACCAGGATCAATAAGTGCTTTATGGTCCAGATCAGATGTGCATGGTAGCCCTTAAAAACCCTAACTACCATTAAGAGGCAAACAGGAAGGGGAAACACAACAGCTCTTCATCAAAGAGAAATATGAAGCTAACAGAACACCCATGTAATGTAGTTGCTAGTTCTCCCTGCACTGACATCTCCATTAATATCCAGACATGTTCAAATTTAAGATGCAAGTCTCTGCTGGGGCAAATCAACAAGCCTTCTGTTTGTTTGTCTCTGGACTGTATCTGACTTTAAGGAATTCATTCAGACAAAAGTCCAGTTTTAATCTAAGGATGTGCCTGGGTTTTAACTGTTCGTTTTTTTACTTTGTATGCGAAAGTATATGATAGGGACCAATGGAAAAATCCATGGTGCAAAGAAAGAGAAATAAACAAATCATTTGACCTAACAGGTTACAGCTGGGCACTAAATATTACTATCTGGTTTGGGAAGATTAGATTTAAACATCAAACATGCTATGTAGCAGACATATCAATACAGTATCTACACACATTTCTCCATTCATTTTTTCTGTCTCTGCTGGTTTTGCTGCTTTCTTTAGGTATTTCAAATGGTTTCTTCAATATTCCTAAAGCCTGAGTCCCACAGGAGAAGCTAGCGCCGATCTGCGCTAGCGCTGATCCGCCGTAGCATCGCGTCTTTGGCAAGTCTTCTAGTCTCTCCTAAAGCGTCTCTCCTAAAGCGAAGCGCCGTTGAACACAGCTTGCAAAATCACACGATAGTCACAATATCTTGCTGAAACCGAGAACAGAAAGTATGAAGTGCATTTTTTGGTCTGTATTTGGTCAAAACTACCATCGTGTTTTGTGGGATCATCTTTTAATTCTTCAACAATGGGTAAGTGAGCTATTTGCTGGAATAGTCTGTTTCTAAAATGCTCAATTACATTAATATTCCACAATGAAACACATATTGTCCATGTGCTGGCGGTTGTACATGGACAAGAAGTTGCTACTAGTATGGCAAAGTTTGCTTGCCATACTAGTATGTGGGACTAGTATGTGGGACATACTACTAGTATGTAGTATGTGGGACCCAGGCTTAAGCCTAACCCTGCTTGACACATGACAGCTTCTGAACAAAACCAAATTCTTAGGTCCTACTTATTTACATAATAAATACTGGGTCTAAACATTGGATGGATGAAATTTTTACTTTGGATAAGGGTAGAGCTTTGACCTGAAGTGGAAAAATTTAAGTAGCTCAGAATGTAGTTCATAAGTGAGGGAAGGAGGAAGCAGGAGATCGACAGGCAGACACATGCAGTGATGTGGATGCTGAATCTGTTGTGGTGAAAAGGGACCTAGGCCAGAAAGGGAAGCTATTGCTTTACCAGTCAATCTACATTCATTTAAATAAGTATCATCCTTACATATAAACAATTTAATAAAACTATCTGTACATTTGAAAAACATCACCAACACTGAGTTGTTAAACTCAAACCAGCAGCATTCCCTGTAGAAGAAGTTTTGGTCAGAACATGTTGAGATGTTGTCATCTACTGTAAAGTTTAAAGATGTCACAACTGGGAAAGTTTTCTCACTTTTTGTTCCTACAGTTATGGCTGAATATTGTTTGGAATTTTATGATAGGATAGGAGCCAAGTTTTGACAATTAACAATTCCACCAGAAACTTTAAATTTTAAGAAACCATGTCAAAGTGTCAGTGTGGTCAGCTGGTCAGTTATATAAAGGATTGTCACTTAAAAATGGTGATATGTTGTTTTGAGCCACTGTCCAAAATAACTGACATCTTCATGTGCTATACTAGGAAGAAAGATTCAACAAATAAAATGTAAACCATCCCACAAAACTGTCAATTTTGCAGTAACAGTATTTTCTGCACCAAAGACAGAAAAGGTGTGGATCTGCTCAGTCCTGTGTGCCCTGCAGTCTGAACCTTTTACTTCGAATATCAGAAATCTGGCAATGACAGAGCGGTGCTCAGAAAAATGACGACATACACCAATTATTTAAACAGTTTAAATGTGCAGCAGTTTTTATTTTTATGTCAAAAATGTTTAATAGACTGATTTGGAATATTGTGGTGAGTGAACTTTGTATTTTCATTAAAAAAAAAAGTATGTTTCTTTGTGTTAGCTGATGTCAACGGTGTAGTTCTAATACATAAATCTAAGAATCAATCAGGTAAACTCAGTTTAGACTTCTGTTTTCTATGATCATGACTAAACAACAAGCTCCAGAATTAAAGCCGCACTCTGGATTATTTCAGCAAGAGAGCAGTTTTTGAATCTAACGTCCAAAGGCTCCTCCTCAAAACATCTCGACACGCGCGTCCGGTCGCGTGTGCGCACGTGCACATGGCGCATATACGTTGCGGGCATGAACTGTACAGCTCAGTGTGGTTTAATCACTCACAGTTCACAATCTTATTCCAACACTACGAGGGTCTGATGAGCCCTCTCTGCAGTGGCGGCCCGTCCATAGGGGGCGCTCGGGCGCCGCCCCACCAGTCCCAAGAGGAAGAAGAAGAGAAATAGGGATCACAAAATATAAAAAACTAACATAAAAATAAAACTAAACGAGCCATCCATTATATATACAATAAGTGCTGTGTATAATCTGCATTTAGGTGTAGTTTAGAAAGGTTTTCTCACTATTTTTTATTGGACCGACCGATAGGTCGTGTTTCTTTGGGTTCTACTGCGCATGTCTGGACGGGACACCGTCCCAACATAGCGCATTGTTTTTTGCCCCTGACGCATGCGCACTGAGTGCAAAAAATAGGGGATCGCTCGGGACGCAGGTCTTCAGCGTACCTGTGTGACATGCGCACAACAGCAGGAGTCTGGAGTGTTGCTCAGACCGAAACCGGAAGTTCTTGCTCTCTTTTTAATGGAGGGTAGAAAATGGATATTTATTCAAAGAATCCTTCTTTCCTGCTTGTGAAAACAAGCCGAATGATTCAATTTGTCCTGATTTCATCAACTCAATGGTGAGTGACTTCGTTTGTTTGTTTCTTTTTCTTAATGACTATGTGTCTGTCACGGATTTTCCCATTCAAAAACCCCATAGGCGGAGCTAGCCGCGGCTAGCAGTGCTAAGTCCTGATGAGTGAATTTATACCTTAAATAGCGACATGTGTTTGTTGAGGTGTATGCCGAATGTTAGAGAAATACAGATACTGTTGATTGAATACGTTGGTTTATGTAGTTTAGCCCGTTTTTCATGCGTTTTCTCTACTTTTCATTAAATTATTATGGCGTTTTAAGGAAGTTTGGTCTGACTGGGTTTGATGGGACTTATCTTTGGATTTGACTTTGTTTTGTTGTTAATTCACTTCATTAGTTGAGCTGATTGTCATGACTTGCTTGGTTAGTGGTTGTTGTCTGAATTGTAACATTAATTATCTGACTGTATTAGTTAGAGATGGATCTGGTTGTTTGTGGTGTCAGTAGAAAGATAATTGTGAATATTAAGTAATGTTTTTGACTTTGCCAGGTTGTTTTTTCCTTGAAACTTTTACAACTTCTGTTGTGACCACATTTTGGTTGTTTTTTTATTTGTATCTGATTATATTGATATTATTCTAAGGTCTCCTCATGAAGACTTTATGATTTCTTTACTGTTTGATGTGTAGAATTAGACCTAACAGCTCCACATTTCTAGAGAACTGGTGGTACTAGGGATTTTTACCAGAAAAATATTCAGTCAGATGAAAATATTATCATTCCCTGCCCTAGTGGTGATATGTGATTTTTTTTTTGCGCATCTGAAAACTGACTAGCAAAAATGCGCCCCACCCAAAAAAATTTTCACCAGCCGCCACTGCCTCTCTGTCCCTGCTGCTTCTGATATTAGCTCTGTTAGCAGAGAGCTGCTGCTGGACTCTGAAGCTGAACTTGACTCGGCCCTGGATGAACTTTCTGACCAAAATAAACGCGTAACCCTGTCAAGCCTTGCCATTCTGTGAGGTGAAAGGCTTAAAAATAAAAATAAATCCATCTTTAGCTGGGAAATGGGTAGGTTTTTAGTAGAAATGAGCCGTGAGGCTGAGACGCAAACAGAGAAACACACGGAGCGTCCTGTACGACAGCGCCCCCTACTGGTACAGGTTTGGTCGATGCGCGTGCATGTTGAGAGAATGCAGACATTTGAATTTCATTGGCTAAAAAATGTTGGTGGCAAGAAATAGTGGAAAGGGGTCTCTAGGAGGAAGGAGGGTCTTCCTCAGAATGACAGATGTTGTGGAACTCAACCCATAGATCATAGTTTAGACCTGAAATATCATTTAAAACATTTAGAAAACTTTGATACAGAGAAAAATGCTCCAGAGAGCCGCTTTAAACTTTTAATTCCTAAAATTATAAAAGGGTCATGCTTTACAATACGTGTACTCCTATAAATGAATTAAAACTGCTTTATAAACAGGTTGTTGCTTAGCTTATGAACACTTTGTACCAAAAACCTGTACAAAAAAAGCCTTTTTGTAAAGTGGAAACACATGACCCTTTATTAATGAGTAATAAACATCTGAATGGAGAGTTCTGATAAACATTGGCTCACATTAAAGCGGCACTCCGGAGGATTTCATCAGGAGAGCAGTTTTTGAATCTAGCGTCCAAAGGCTCCTCCTCAAAACATCTCGACACGCGCGTCCGGTCGCGTGTGCGCGCGGCGCATATACTTCGGACATGAACTGTACCGCTCAATGTGTAGGGTTTAATCACTCACAGTTCACAATCTTATTCCAACAATACTACAAGGGTCTGATGAGCCCTCTCTGTCCCTGCTGCTTCTGATATTAGCTCTATTAGCAGCGTGCTGCTGCTGGACTCTGAAGCTGAACTTGACTCGGCCCTGGATGAACTTTCTGACCAAAATAAACGCGTAATCCTGTCAAACCTTGCCATTCTGTGAGGTGAAAGGTTTAAAAATAAAAATAAACCCGTCTTTAGCTGGAGAATGGGTAGATTTTAGTAGAAATGAGCCGTGAGTCCTCAGTGAACGGCTGAGACGGCAGAGAAACACACGGAGCGTCCTGTACGACAGCGCCCCCTACTGGTACAGGTTTGGTCGATGCGCGTGCATGTTGAGAGAATGCAGAAATTTGAATTTCATTGGCTGAAAAATGTCGGCGGCAAGAAATAATGGAAAGGGGTCTCTGGGAGGAAGGAGGGTCTTCATCAGAATGACAGATGTTGTGGAACTCAACCCATAGATCATAGTTTAGACCTGAAATATCATTTAAAACATTTAGAAAACTTTGATACAGAGAAAAATGCTCCAGAGTGCCGCTTTAAGGAAAGAAATATCCAATTTTCCCTTTTATCTAATCTATTACAACTGCAACTAATTAAAGTACAGGCCATTGCCAAATAGTGAGCCTGTGTCAATACATGACAATATATTATAACTGGGTATTTAATGCTTAATAATGCTTTATTAGGTATTTAAATACTACTCAAGAATGTATTTATAAAGCATTTAAACAGAGCATCCTTTTGTAAAATGTGGTACAAAATATATCATATTTTATTTCTCAAATGAACAAAAGTGATTTCTGCAGACATTTATGAACAAACTTGCAAACTTGAATTAATTCTGAAGTTGGACAATTACTCTGCGTGGTAAACTCAGGGGATAATTACTGACTCTTGTACTTTTCCACCTCTTTCTATAAACACTCAGATATTGTGTTAAGCTTGTAATCCAAGCCAATAGATTTCCATTATGATGTCAACTCTTAAAACACCAAAAAACATGATAAAGTCCAATCAGAGGGAAATCAATGCAATGTTGCTACATCAACAGTTCTCTGTTTGTTGTTCTCAGGACTGCTGACATCATGCTTCTGTGTCAAGCTGACTCCTACAACAAGATAAATGCTCCATGCAGAATTAATACAACAGCAGAAACAATTATAAAGTCAAAGCATTTGACAAGGTTATGGTTGTTCAAAATTGACCTTAACTGTTCATGGGATATTTCAACCACACATCCATGGGCGAAAATCCCGGGGGGGACGGGGGGGACATGTCCCCCTCTCACATAAAGTTGTCCCCTCCAAAATCCCAACAAACACAAATCATATATTTTTTTAAATATTACAGTACCGGCAGTTGAAAGCCCAATACAAATTGTGCTACTTAAAAACAAACTATAAGATTTATAATTCTTGAAAGTTTCCAGTCCCCCCCCATCCTCACAGTGAGTTGGTATAGTCCGTTTCCCTGATGGGAGGGGCCGCTCTGACTCGCTGCCTGCTCCGCTCCTCACAGGTGGAGCCGGACCGGTGAGGACAAAATGATGGAGTTTATTTAAAAATTTAAGGCATTAGAACGTTCAGTGATCAGTTAAAAAGTTATTGATCGTTTCTCTTGTTCAACAAGCTCCTCCATTACATGAAAAGCTGTATTTCAGCTCCTTCATGTAAGTCTGCTGCCTGTTTAACATAAACACAGCAGGTTGTCCCTGTAGAGTCGATGTCCGCTCCACCACCGGATGTTTGGTTGATTTTTCACTAACTAAATCACATACAGATTTATTTTAGAAATGAATCCACATCGTTGTTTTGTGTAAAATACGTCTCGTCTGTTGTCGGTTTTGAGATGTCCTGAGTTTATAATCGGTCTGTGAACGCAGCATTTACCGTGCAGGCTGCGTCTGTTCACGGAAGAAAGAGAGAAAAAAGTAGCGACTCGCCGCTTGGAGCTGGTTTTAACGGAGAAACGAATGTCTGCAGAAAGTTTTGATAACATTTCTGACTCAAACTCATCCTTAGACAGACAGGAGAGAGAGAGACAGTGGACAGACAGACAGGAGAGAGAGAGACAGTGGACAGACAGACAGGAGAGAGAGAGACAGTGGACAGACAGACAGGAGAGAGAGAGACAGTGGACAGACAGTCAGGCAGAGGACTGAGACACCATCCTCCTCCTGTCTCACTGCCAGTTACGTTTCTAGACAGATTTTGTCCAGATTTATTCATTTATGTCAGATATTATTAATTAAAATCAGATTTTCTGTTCCAATTTTGTATTTTTTATTTTGTTTCTTATGTTGTAGTTACAACTTTGACTTAAATGTTCGGTTAAACAGATTTCTTTTTCTAATAATCTGACTGATCATTTCCACTTCTTATTCTTCTCTAATTAAATCAATTTTCAAGTCAGATGTTTTTTGGGACTGTTTTTAGTTTCTGGATATGAAACATTTTTCTTTTACAGAAAAAAAACTCAACCTAGACTAATTAAAGACATTATCTGTAGCTGGGTGTTGCATCTCTCCTCAACTTAATAATAATCTGTAGGCAGGTGTTTGTCCAGCAGTCTGGCTGCTTTAACAGTCAGGTCAGAATGGAAGAGGAGAGAAAAATAAAAACATCCAGTCGTTTTTCAGTTAATCAAAACACCAAGTTGAAAGAGCCCAACAACATTGAGGCAGTTTGTTGAAAAATATTCTGATGAAGCATCAAAATCCTGTAGACCAGGGATTCCCGAGCTGCCACTAGGGAGTTGCAAAACTGTAATGGCAGAAATTTGAAATAATGACACATTTACAGTGTTTTTTTCCCCACTCAGTAAAAATGTGTAAATAAACATGTATACCATTATTGTGTGGAGCTGTGGGACAATATTTGGATGAACTTCGAGTCTTTTATCTGTCAATCATGTGAACTCTTTCGAGCAGACCCTTATTTTGAAGGCGACAATAACTTTTACTATTAGTTCCGGGGCAAAGCTGCGAGGAGCTGCTGGACTGTTTACCTCTCAAATGGATATTATTTATTCAAAGAATCCTTCTTGACAGCTTGTAACAACTCTGCTGATTGATTCCATGTGTGTCCTTATTTAATCACCTCCATGGTGAGTCGTTTTCTTTGTTTCTTTTGTTTTTACTAAAGGCGCTACTTTCTGCCGCTGATGAAATAATGGCTAATGGAGCTGGGTTTTCATTTAAAACACTAAGCAGTTAGTTAAGAGAACCGTCAGCTTAATCCAGTGTAGTAACCTCCTGCTCACTTCCAAACATTTGATCAGCACTCCCCCCCCCCATACACACCCACCGTCTTTACAAGATAAGAGCATCACATGGAAATGCGAGGGACGTTCACTGACCGTAGGACACGCGACTCTCACAGTAATCCTCGGTTACATATGATTTAATAACATTCAAAAGTATCGAAAATTTGTAACATTAATGATTCGTAGGTACCAGGAATTTGTTTAAATGTCAGAGAGCTCCATCCGGGGATTGAGGTGCGCAAACACGGCTGGGACGTAGAAGGGGGTGAGCGGCAAAAAAAGTTTGGGAACCGCTGCTGTAGACAGCTTGGATATGGACTAATAAATAATGGCTAGCTACATCATAATTACAGTTATGGCTTAATGATATGCAAGAATGTTTAGAAAAAAAAGCATTTTTTAGTGTCCCCCTCAGAAATTTTTCTCAAAAATGTTACTGTTTAATGTCCCCCCCAACAATGAACTGGGATTTTCGCCCCTGCACACATCATCAATTAATTACCCTAATTAATTAAACTGAATTATGAAATAGCAGAACAGAATATGCTTAAGATAGTATGTAACCAATGCTGTAAGTAGTGATGCAGCAGAGCGCCAGAAGAGGGGCTCAGACAGATGGCTTTGTGAGCGCACGTGACTCACCTAATGCTGTTTGCGACTTATCAGCTAATAGGGAGGGGAGCTGATTGTGTCTCTCAATTATCCTGGCAGATGAAAGTAACGAGCGAAACAACAGATATACCGCCTCGCTAAATGGGCTCTAATGGGAGAGGCAGAAACTGGAGCAGGAAGGAAGGGCGAGAATGGAGGGAAAAAAGTAGAACAAGGAGAGGGGGTGGGAGCGGTGGGGGCGGCCTGACCAACATGGCATGTCAGAAGGTGTTCTACTTTTTTTTCTGTGTATGAGGGAGACTGGTCAGATTTTATTCCTCTAGACAGATAATTGGTAAATTACTTATTTCCTTTCATCCTGCGTTTTTGTTTCGTCCGCTCTTTGTGAAGGGGCATTTTTAAAGGGCATGTTCGAGTACACTTTGAGGCAATTTGAAGAGGTTTTTTTTTGGAAGCAAAGAATGTTTTGTTCTATTTTTTTTTTAAAGAAATTAAACAGATTCTTTTATTTCTTTGTTTATGCTTGGGCTCTGATTCAATACATTACACACTAAGATGACAGATAATAAAAGACAGCAGTAATGAAACAGAAACACAGTATTTTGCATCTCAATTCCTGAAGTACCTGTCTGATGTAGAGTGCTGCTTCACAAGATTCAGAGTTAGAACAAAAGCAGGAGGAATAAACATGGTTGCTGATGTCATCAGATCTCATCCATGCATCATCCAAAGAATAAGTCTTTTTGCTGCTATTGGCAAAATCTACAACATTATGTGTCATTTATTTCATGCATTTCCAGTAAAAATAACTCAGTTGTATCATCAACCCAGTGGGCTCCCTAATCAAAACAAATGCTGTTATAAATGATTTAAATCTTGTTTAAAATCATCCTGGTTCATAATCCTGACACTGACTGCAGATTTGCTCCCTAACAGCATCATTCTAATGATGAATGTATCCGTTTTCTTGGTTTAGGGAATCTGTTTTGGCAAGTTATCTGCTGAAGTCAGGTAATCAGTAACGGGACACTGGTGAAGGAGGCAGTATTATTGTTGGTATGGGAGTCTTATTTCATTCTTAAAGGCAAGCAAAGGAAATTCTGTAGGATAAGTTGATCAGAAGAAGCTTTAAGTGTAAACAAAAAAGTTGCTCGAACTGGGCTGGAGGACTGTTGTACCAGCAAATGATTAGAACTCAGAAAAACCATGAATACTGATTATCTGAACACAAAGCTGGAGAAGGATGTAAGAAGTTGGAAAAGTACTTTAAAGTATCTACTGCCTTATAGAAAAGCTGAAAAGGGAAACATTGTCATTTAAAAGACCTGAGAAGATTTAGCCAACCAGAGGTGGAGAAACACACAAAGTGTTAAAAAAAACTCTAAAACAACCTCTGCATCTGACACACCAATGTTAATGAAATGCATAAATGTTTTACCACAATTATATAATAACATTATCTCAGGATTTATATGTGAAATAAATGAAGCATCAGGATTAAACTCATTAGAAAAACAAAAATTGTAATATTTGCTCTCATTAGAAATGTTTTCATTTTTGTTTTTGCAAAATTATACTTTCACTAGAAACTAAGAAAATAATGTGTCATTTTATATAAGAATGATTTTTATGGGTTTGAGCCAAAGCTACCCCTCCTTTCTTATCACATGGTGTTTTTTTTCCTTTTGTTTGTCTTTTGTCATTTTTACATGTTTATTTTCAGAAAGTAATTACAATGTGTTAGCACTAACTCGGCTTTAACAACGTAGCAACCGTTCTCCATCCTTCATTTTCAAATATGCCGAAAAGTACTGTAAACATTTTGGAGGTAACCATTCTCTGCTTTAGGGCGGACGGAGAAATACGTTCATCCTGTCTTTTGCCAACCACAGAAATAAGCTAGAGTTTCCTACAATAAGTCCTGACACTGCACAGTAAGAGAGAGAAAAAAAGGGATTGAAAATGGATGAGCGCCAAGACTGGCAGAGGGGCGCACAAGTGTCCAGCATTTGTGTTAGAGCCAAGACACTAATCAAAGCTGTAGGAAACTGAGCATTCAGGCAAGTGTATCTGTAAGTCCTGAGCAGAATATGAAGCAAAAGTAACTGCTGGAGTATCAGTGTGTGAAAGTGAATTCACTGGCCAAAAGGATAAAAGCTAAATATTTGATGCAAGCTCACACCAAGAGTGAGGAATGAAATAATTTGATTTCTCCTAAAACACAAAATGGAAAACAAAAAATAATATATTTTTAGCTGCAGCATCATTGTTGTGCACTAACCGGTTTCAGACAGGAGCTTGATGGACTCCAGCACACGCTCAGTGTAGACCCCAGGTTCATAGTTCTCCATCTCAGCGTTAATGATGTGGACCACGCGAGCTGCTCGTCCCCGAATGGCTCCAGCAGTTCGGTCAAGAGTGTCCACGTCTCCTTCTTGCAGAGCAATTACACACTTGTTGACATCCTCGAGGATGTGATTCTCTAAAGGAACAAGAGACAAGGCAGACTGAAGGCTTTCTCTCCTCCAGAGACATAAATGTGTTTTTCTCAAAATAATCAATTTTCTTTGTTAAAGGAAATTAGGCATATCTTTAGATGTCTGCTCATGATTGCAAGGACTGAGTTCAATTAGTGATGTGCTTCTCTGTTTCTAAAAATGTTCAGTTTGTACTCAAATTAATTTTCTTAAACAATATATGATGATGAAATGAAAACAGAAATGTAGAAAAAAAGTCTAGTGCATCAAAATCATAGTAAAGTAAAAAGCTTTAAACTCTTCTTCTTTGGAAAAATAGTGAAAAAGGAAATTTTTTTCAAATAAAGACATAAAGGAAAAAACAAATAAGTACAAAAGAAATATTGTAAAAGTTGCAAAAACAAAACACTACAAATCAAACAAACCAAATAAAAGCTATTTGTTATCAGATTGTCTTCCCCCTAAACCTGCAAAACACTGTTTTTCTGTATCAATTTATTCACTTTCTTCTTCTTCTTTGACTAATAAATAGAGTATGTTTTGTCTATATGGCTCTTTAGTTTTTTCTGAGTTAGAAAAGGAACATTGAATTTTTTGGGTTGTTCTATTCTAATTTCTTCCATCCTGCCTGGGGAAAAGAATAAAAACACTGCCTTGTACCTGACACAGAAAGAAAGTCATCCACAGACGTGATGTCATCCACAGCCTCGGTCAGAATGCGCACTTGCTTCTCCCACTGATCCTTGAAAACGTCCATGTTGTCCTGAGCCACTTTGCTTTGAGGCCGGGCGGCGAGGGTGAGCGCGGCGTTGATAACCTGGTATGGAAAATGGGTAACCGTGCAAACATAACATGTGAACAGCTATGGCTCTGTGTTTATACTGGGTTAAAATTAGATCTATCATTGTAATTACATGGGCTTAACACTGCTGTACACATCTGAGTGAGCCATGAGGGACAACATGTTTTAAAAACTTAAAATCATGCACATAAAAACACCTTTTATTTTGAAAAGAAAACCTTTTTAAGGCTGGTCACATATGAAGTACCAAGTTTTTTCTTCTTCTTTTCTTTTGGCTAATACACTAATGCAGTTTTTATGACTTAAACCTGGACACTGAAGTTTCTTTAAACAAAAAAAGTTAAATTTGAACAAAGAATTGAAGCTTCATAGGTTTTTGCTCAGTCACAACTTTCTTTCTGATTGACGTAAATACAAGTGTATGGCAGGTATGAAAGGGCCAGAATACCAGCTACAGTTTGTATAAACCTGATGAAGACCTACAGGAAACATCTGACCTCTGTCACTGTCAACCATTACAAATTATTGAGGTGAACTCTGGTCATTGACAACATACTTATTATCTGCACCATTATCAAAATAGATTCTATAAAAATCTCCAGGTATTCCTTTGAGTACCTCAACAAAGGTAATCTAAATCTAAAAAGGCAGAATGATTGGATTTTTCTATTTTCTAGCATAATTATGCCTCACAGAATGTCAGATTTTTTTGTACTTTCGTCTTACGATCCTGAATTTCAACAGAATGTTTATACGACTGCCTTTTGTAAACCTGTCTGGGACACTGACAGCTTGAATGACAGCTGGGGATATTTATAGAAATATAAATATTCATTGAGAATTCTTTCCAACTTGGCCATTATACAAAGCTGATGGGTCTTTATTCCACTTTTATTACAGTATCACACTTTGTAGATTGAGATATGTTTAAGTGACCATTTTTAGCTAATGTATGTAACAAAAAAAAATTGTAATTTCGCGCAAATATTTTTTTAATATTATATACTCATTATGGTTTTGTTACCACAAACAGCTGTTTGTTGTGTTTGTTTTTTCTGTGAATTTTTGGGTCAAAAAGTAACTGACTGCTATTTATAAACTGATTTCTTGTTAAGCTGTAATCAGACAGGGTTTTATCTAAAGGGATTCAGTGAAAACAGTTGTGTCTTACAGACTCAAACACAAGGAGCTTGACTTGACTGAGATTATGATAGCAAAGTAATCTGGTTTAGCTCATGTCTGCATCTATTTGTTAACATAAATGATACAAGAAGCTCTGTGCACAGTCGGTAGTATGAAATGAGGAGCAACCAGCAGATTTCTGACTCTGTGGGGCGACTAGTGGGGTATCAGCAGCACAGTGGCTGAGCTCATCAGGATTCAAGTACGACTAATTTTGCTTCATGTTCTTTCACATGATAGCAATCAGTCGAAGCTGTGGCCTGGTTGTAGAAGGAATAGCAAAATGGCTTAGCATGTATTCCCCAAACCAGACAAATAAATTGTTGATATTAGTAAAAAGATAACACCAAGTATCCCTGACTTGGTGTTTAGCGTTAATTAAACATCTTGTGTTTAGAACATTCGTTCTACAAAGACAGGATGTGAATCTCAGATCATATTGTGACTCAAACACATATTTCTTTACTTGAACTTCCAACAGACTTAAGTCTAAAAACAGGCGACGATAATCATCTCAACACGACATCTACCGTTGTGCTTAAGCCGGCAGAGTCATGATTTCTTTACCGCAGGATTTTCAGCATTTCTTGTTTTTAAGATTCATTCCCAGTTGAAACATTTTAAAGTACAAATTATAATCTAGACGCAGCAGTTGGTGTCTGGTTTTACCGACTCTGAGCAGATGGAAAAAAAAGACTCTTTGTTCTATTTCTTCTTTGTTCCTCTTTCCCCTGCCACAGAGTCTGTGCCTATTATGTTTTTTAATCTGTCTCTGTTGAGCATTGCTAAGGGGCATCAGGAGACAGTTCCTCCCCAAGTTTTATAACTTAGTGGGTTTCAGTGGGTGTATATATAGTGGAACGTGCACATTAGAGTTTGAATCTTAAGTTCATCCTCCCCTCTCTGTTGCTCTTCCCTGGTACTGTGTTGTGTCCCATGTGAATTAGGCCTACCCTTAACCTTGAAAATAAACGATCAATTTCAACACCCTCCTTTGTCTGCACTTTGAAACTGTGCTACACACTACTCCTACGCATTATTTATAGCTCTTACTCAGATTCTGTAAAATATCTTTTTCATTTTTTTTATTTCAAGGCACTCATTTCTAAAAATGAAAAGTCCAAAGAAATTCCTTTGAGATAAATTGAGAAGAGTTACTTATTAAAACTAGTAAACTAGAGGGTTTGCAGAGCTTGTGTTGACAATGCTATCACCCACAACTAAAATGCAAAAGACAATCATGTTTCAGCTTGTGCATGTTTGTGTGTGTGCATGTTTTTGTGTGTTAACACAAAATCTCATGAGCCACTAGGAAGATTTGAATGAATCACTCAGAAAAGGATCTAAAATGTACAATTAATTCATTTCTGGAGTCAACAAAATCAAGATGGCCACCACTGTTAATTGATATTAGCAGAAATTTAAATGCCTATAACCTAATTGATTTGACACACAGTGAGCTAGTGTTTTGTGTCGTAGTAGCTGAGTGTAATCCCTCAACAAATACTACAACTTCAGCAACATTTCTCATTACAACATCTACCTCTACAACTGAATCACTTTTGTAACCCAAATAAAGCTGGCTACCAAAGCTAACTAGCCTCATGAATTACAAAAATTGCTATAATGTCAATATAATGGCAATTTTACAAATACTGAGCTAGGATTCAGTGTTGTAGTCGATGAGATTTTTCAACCAACACGTTTCAAGCACTACAGTTTGTCCAGGACCTTTGATTAAAACTGGATATGCCTGTTAGAAACTCTCAGTAAATGATCATTGTATTTACATCTGCAGAAGAGTAACTTCTGGTGTTAACCCCATTAAAGAGGGACAAAACAGCAAATTGACCCTAGCTAACAAAAAAATTCAATATCTGGGTCAATTTAGCAGACTCTGAGCTTCCCTGAGCACTACCTGATCATGGATGATCTGGATCACAAGACTGTGCTTAACTGTATTTTATGGTCATCATGTTAAAGGGGTTTTCAGTCATTTAGAAGTGGCGTTCTGTCAGTTAGGACCATACCCACCAGTGACATCACTCAAAGTGAGCGGAGTCTCTAGAAGCAGGAAGACATCCTCTGACTGGAGCAATACTCACAGAACTGGCGAGCAGGGACAAATTAGCAGCTAATTTTCTGACATTTAACACAACTCCTGCTTAAAACAGCTATGCTGACATTTTATTCCCTATTTGTAAACCTCTACAATTTTGCATAATATCATTTGTTTTAAACTCCATGTTTGACTGATGTCACTGATGGGTGTAGTCTTCACTGTCGATGAATAACTGATAGAATGCCACTTTAAAATGACTGTAGTTTAAAACTCTGGTATTAAAGACAGAGGGCAATAAAAGTCCCTTAAAGAAATGATATACTTTTTATTTTTGGAGAGCTCACCTGTGGACAGAGGCTGTCGATCTGGGTAGCTGCCATTCGTACCAACTTCACACCCTCTTCATTGTTGGAAATGGAGCAGGCTAGGTTAGCCACCTGAATGAAAGAAGCAAAAATACACAATTACAATAACAAACACAGGGACACTAAAAGTTTCAATAAACTGATTTCAGCTGACAACTTTTCAGTTTTACTTAGAAAAATGTGGATTCTCCATTTTTCCCCTTAAAGGTCTTTGGTAGTTGTTAATCTTTCTGCCACAAAAAATGTCACATATTTCATTTAACTTGTAAATTACAGTTAAAGGTAGGAACAGCTCAGCCATCTAAGTCAAATGAACTGATTTTTTTTTTGGAATGATTTTAGAAGCAAAAATTATTGTAAGCACAAAAATTTGAAATGCATTCTTGTATTAAAAGTTATGTGTGCAATAAAGGGTAGCAGACTTTTATAACTGAGAAGAGATTTGCACCAGAATGCTTCCATATAATCAACAAGCTTTTAAAACGTTCAAAAGTCACCAACAAAGCCACGTGCAGCAGTAACGCTGCTACAGGCTGGTTGGAATCCTTGCGGCTGCAGCTCCAAGACATTATCTAACAAAGTGAACGCAGTTGTGAGCTGACTAGTAATTCCAGGATTTCTGACACACAAGGTAGGTCAGCAGTTGTTAAGGTCACAACTGTAATCAGCATTACTTAGAGGGAGCAGCTGAGCAGTGTTCCATGCTGGAAGGAAAGGTTGCTTTAAAAGGGGCTAAAGTTGCTCTGACTGGGGCATATTCTTGTATTTTTACGTATATGCAGATATGTGGGAGGTACGGATTTAAAGCAGAACATTTTCATGACTTAGGCCTCTGACATTATCATATAAATGCACAAATATGTTATATGATCCAGTAAAAACATATTCAATACTGATTTTTGATAATATACTCATCTTTGTCATTGATCACTTAACAGAGGTTGTGTGCTGTTGCTACTTGCTTACAAAACTGAGGACTTTTAATAGCTTTTGAGTGCGAGAAAACGTTATTTAAATGTTCCAGATTAGGTGGATAATGTTTTTGACTTCTCAATTACTGCAGGAACATTATTACAAGGGCCATCTGTGTCAGGAATGTTTGTGATGTAGCAGACACCGATTGCACAGGTTATGATGCGGCCTTCGGCTGGAGGAGGATAATTGGATTCAATCAAATCCAAAATGACCACATTGGAGCGATGTGCATGGTGCAAGCTCAACTCATTAAGATAACATTTCCAGCACGATACATGATTAGCATGCTTAAATCATTGTGGGGCTTTGATGGTGGAGATAGGATGATTTGTTTTATAATGAAGATGATTTTTTTATAAATAAAAAAATACAAAAATCTTAGTTTGATTGTCTTGTCTTATTGGACACTTGACTTCGAGGGGAACAGCAGCTTATCTTAGCTGGATTTTAAAGACTTTCTGAGTTATTTGGGGTAAATAAAGCAGCTAACACTTGACTGAGAAAATATAAAGGCTGTGATATAATCTCTAGAGTAATTTTTTAAAACAGAGGTATGAAATATTCTACACCAACACAATCAGATCTTTCCATCTTTATGAAAGAAACACGCACTGTTCCTGTCCCTCGTGAACTCATCTAGTTTCTCCACAGTATCGCTGTCACTCACAGCTAATTTTCATAACTTTAAACTCTTCATAATCTTATACGGATACCAAGCAAATCAGATTTCAGGAGTTAAAACGGAACTAAACAGACACAAGCCTGTTGGCAGCAAAAAGGTGCCAGTCTGCATTAGCACTCCTAGTGCTCACATGTCACTGTTTGAGAGAAATGGAGGTAAATCAAATTTGTTTTAGAGGACTCTTGCTTAGAGCTCTGTCTCTTTACTCATGACAGCAATGAGCACGTTGATGGATTACAGTTCTTTATGTGAAGCACAGTGTGTATGTGTTTAAAGTGGCATTTGTGAGAGAGTAGAAGACAGAGTGTGATTGGACTCAGCATCACATAAACATGAGTGGCTGTTTGCAGAGGTTTGAGAACCATACAAAGCATATTTACATATCTCCACGCTCTCAGTTACTATGTTACCTCGGTGTGGGCGAAAATGATTTTTTTTTTCTCTTGAAAACGTATTATCTCGTGACCTTTTCGCAAGTTCCTCCTTGTCTTTGGAAAGTAAATCAGAAATTAGTCAGGAAAAAAAATGTGTGAGTGGGCAGTTGAAACTGTAAGTGATAACAAAATACTGTTTATTTTTGCTGGGAGGAACAATCCTCGTCTTCTTTCTATTTTTCCCAATTTAATACTTGTGACATAACGAATGAAAAACTCATCTATTTGTGATGCAATGTGTTTGTTCCTATGCAGGTGTAATGTTTGTGGGCCAAAGCTGAAATCACAGAAGATTTCTCAGAAAAAAAAACAATGTTTATGTGTCATTTCCGCCAAGTAACAGGCTTCCAAGAAGAAGGACAAAAGTGCTACACATTTTTTTCTATTTAGCACTCTTTCAAAATTAGAGAGCAACTGCAGTACTCGACCAGCAGAAAACAAGTCTTTCTTCTCCCTGACTTTATTCACTTAAACACTTTCCTATCTGCAGCTCTGCTCAGCCCTCTGACTGCTGCAGTGTCTCATGTGATGCAAAGGGGCAGAGGGCTCTCTGGAAGCTGGAAACATGCCCACCAGGCCCACTCCCACTCTCTGTTACCCACCACAGGGGGCAAGGCCAAGGCCAATGATGCAAAATCCAGCCAAAACTACTAATTGCAATTATCCAAGGAAGCTTTTCTCCTTTGGGTGTTTATCCATTTCTTTCTTTCTTTCTTTCTTTCTTTTATTTTAATAGGGGTGAGAAAAACCAAGACAGAAGGTCTGAGACTACACGATGCAGGCCCAATGCTGATATGGTCAAAGACGTTGGAGTAGAATAAGAAATTTAAAGAGGAAAATGCATGAGTGTGTGTATGTGTTTGTGTGTGTGTGAGGAAGAGGGAGAGGAGGAGGAGGACTGGAGAGAGATCCCTGCTGAATGGCCATTCTTCATTTTAGCCTAGAACAAAGAACTATCGATTCTGTCCTTTAGCTCTGCCTTGGATAATCACTTCAATTCTAATTTGATGAAGGTTTCCATGGCAGTTGGAGAGATGGACATTCTCATGTAAGCTATTTAAATAACTGAAATGGAGCTGAGTAACTGGAAGTAGCTCAGATAGTGTCAGGGTTTTTTCCCCCCATTACTACGGGCAGGGCCACTTCTAATGTGCTGTCAGGAAGCAGAGATGACGGTAAAAACATGTTAAATAACATTTAGGTGGCGTCTCTTTACCGCAGTTCAGACTGATTGCATGCAAAGCTATGGTGTTGACCTTCATGTAATCTAAATCTTCTGCTATTATGTCAAGATTGCCTTTTTAATCATGCCATTTCCGGCAGCTTCAGCCAGAACAGAGACCAGTCCTGCCAAAGTATCAAGAAGGGCTAATAGCTCTGGTGTTAGCCAAGTTTCTGAGCACAACCGCTCCAACTGTGGAGAAGACAGAATGTAGAATTCAATGCTTTCCATAAATAGAGTTTAGTATGTGATATCAGACGGCAGTAGTTTGTTCTATTAAACATCTGATCTCTGGATGTTTACTTGTTCCTGGATGGTGTTTATGAGAAGTCTAAAAGGTAGTGTTTTATTCATTTTAAATGTATGAAATCATTAGAATCTCACTCTGTTTTTCTTTATTCTTGTTTCCTATTAGCACACACTTAACAGCACAGTAAACATAGAAGGAGCAGAACACGCAACAGGGGAATACAGTATGCAGAATGTGAAACAATTACATTCTGGTCCTCATAGGAGCACCTCTATTTGTTTTAGTCACGAGTCGCCTGCTCCAAGTGACAGCAACTGTACACAAACTGTAAGATCTGGAGGAAACCGAATCAGGTGGAGGTGCACGACATTAGGTAACACAAGCAGTCAAGGTTACGTGAGGTTTAAATCTGTTGGGGATTTTAAGCAGCGGGACTAGACGACCTGCTGTGACTGAGTACAAACCACGCCTTTGAAAATCAGTCCTTATTAAAGAGTGAAGTGCATATTGCCCCAGGAAGAATGCCCACCGGGCTTGCTACCACATCAAAGCAATGCCAAACCTTGTGGCATATTAAACAAGAAAAGTGTGAAATAACAAGAACAAAGGCAATGGATTTGCCACCGTGTTCGGCATGATAATGGCCGTAATGCCTGTTCTGATGAAGACCACTCTTGACTTGTAGGCTTTTCATTTTCTAATGTTCAGAAACACAGATCCAATATGGGAAATCTGTCTAAGACTATGGTCTTCTTGTTGAGTGACAGTGATGAGTTCATGATCCCTGATAAAACATTTAGTCCACCCTCAGTAAAGCCAAATCAGTCAGAACCAAAACAGCCATTTAACCTGAATCTCTCCGGTGCGGCTACAACATGACGTGTTAGTTGGTTTGATTACAAAGAGCTGTTTAAATTCTCTGTTTGCTACCTTTTCTGTCAACCCACGCACACACAACTAAAAGACAAAGTGGACCTAAATTGCGGGCGACGCTAATGCACTTAGGAGTTCTCTCTGCACTTCTTAAATCAGAATGGAAATGAGTTTAAGTCACTGTTTACAAAGTGACTGTTTACAAAGTGGTAAGTCCGGAAAACCATCCCACTTCACAGAGTTCTGATTAAACGTACAGAGCTGACTGCACAGACTGTCAGTTCTGTTTGCAAAGTGGACCCGTCACCGTCGTCTGGTACTGGATCTGTATGCTCTTTGTTAAAAGCACAAAGCAGAAGGGTTAACCTGCTAGTAAACCATCAGGGTGACAACCCCTGCATTACATTCAATAAGAAAAGAAACAGAAATAAAATAACTCCAAACAGAATGTGATCACCTTACTGCAATAAATTGGAATAAAACTGAGTAAAACAGCACTTAGAATTCAATTTATCATGGTGAGAAAAAAAATCCCCCGTAGTCCTTTATTCTCTGATGCTAAATTGTAACTGGCCAAGGTTAAGACACTCACAATGACCTCTTGATGGCAACATGGAAGTTCAATGACCCAATTCTATACGGTCAATGACTCCTTAACAAAGCTGCTACTAGGTCAGCACAAGCAATTGTTCAGGTCCCCTGTGACCAAACCTTTACAACAGGAACATTTACCGAGGTGGGATGCACAATGGGAGCACAGTAGCATTTATGGAAATGAAACAGTCCAGTCTGAAGCAAACTGATAATAGCTACATGCCATAACTTCTTCTCACTGGAGAAAAAAAGATGACGTTAATTACTCTATGATGTGTTTTAAATTTTATCCTGAGAACATTAGATGATTAGGCTCATCTTTTGACAGCAATGCTTTTAATAGTATCACTGTGTTATGTTTGTGTTCAACAAGACAAAAAAAAAAATCTCAGAGTTGTGACCTTGCATCAATGTTTACTCCTTTGATTTTATGATCAATAGTGTTTGAGGTGTATACAAATGAAGTATTCATAAGGTTTTCCAGTGAAAAATAAACATGTAGAAATTCTCTTTTATCCTACCTTGAACTGAGGTACTGTTAACATTGAAGTAAATAATATATTTTAAAAAGGTGTCAAACCTACAAACATGCTAAGGACAGAAAAAATAGATTATTATTCTAACAAATAGTTTCTAGTTTCTCCTTTAAATAAGAAGTAAAAAATAAACACCCCAGAATAGAAACAGCTATCAAACATCTAGAAGCGTAGACTTGAACCTATAAAGAAATTTGATTTAGGATGACCTATTTATTGTAGGAAAATGGAGTCAAGACGTACATTTAGACTTTTTCCACACCACAAACAGAAAATCAAATTGTAGTCCAATTGCTCTTTCTCTTTTTATTTTATTTTCTTTATTTTGCGGGTCTATATGATTTTCAGTCAGAGCTATGGTCGGATGCAGCAGAAAGCAGAATAGCCATCACGACCACATCACAGTCTCCTTGACAACCATGACTGAGCTTGCATGAAAGGCTGACAGTGTGATTTACAGTGGTCGTTTCTCTGGAGCCACGGCTAAGGTTTGAGAATTCCTGCTAAGACCACGGCTGGCTTCTCAATAAATATGATAATTTGCTGCAAGCTCCTGAGGATGCGAACCCACACTGCTAGCTGGGAGAGGTTAGAATCAAACACGGAGGAGGCAGGTGGATGACAGTACAGTTAAAATGCACATGGCTGCAGATGCACATAGATGCTTGAGTTGAAAGGAGCATGGAGGCACCTGATGCAATACAAAGGAATATCCCAGCAATCTTTTCGCAGCAGGCTTGTTCATCCCTTTAAAAAATGTCACAGACCAACGGGGTTTTATGTGACCACATGCACAGCGCGCTTGAAAATGTGATTCATATTTACAGTGAGATTTGAATGCCTACATGAAGGCCCTAGTTGGAGACAACGGGCACCCAGAGATAAATATCCACAATATAAAATTTTATTGAGCTCAACAAGGGACAGAGATAGGTAATTGAAAGCGATATAAACAAATCAAATAATGTGCCAGAACATGCTGTAGAGGAGTGCCTCACAGCTCAGCTTCAGTTTAAAGTCCTGGATATTGGATTATCTTGTTCACATGGCTGTGAATGACACAGCATTAAAGACAGAGGAGAGAGGGGAACAAATGGCTGACTCACGTTGCCTAAGGCGCAGAACAACTGCAGTATTTACACTTTACATTGGAGTCGTTGTCTTCCTGCCGTGCTGTGCTTATGTCTTGAAGAACAAAGGCAGACTGATCTCATTTTACTATGGACACAGAAGGTTAGGTGGAGGATGCTCTGTACCGCGTACATCAAAACATAAATATTGAGTCTGTCAGATTGATAGCGGAGGGGTTGGTTAATCATATAATCTTTTTTTCCCCTTTCGGTCAAGTTGGTGCTGTAGTCATAGACTGCCTTTCTCACAGGTCTTCTCCACTCCCACCCAAAAACACAGCTAAGCTTGTTTCGACTGAAATATTGATTCCTCTTTGCTGGGCCCCTATATCTCCCACCCACCCTCCTTTCTAAGGAGTGCTAGCCAAGCAGTCGGGCTTGGCACCAAAACATAATTATGAAAATGGACCTCTGGGTTGTTTCTTTTAATCTATCTGTACATTCCACAGTCCCTCTGCAACAGAAGCTATTTAAAACAGTTTCAGGGGGATTAAAAATGTTTAACCCAGTGTGCCGTAAAGAATGGTTCACTTATTGGTGGCACCAGATAATTCTCTGTCTAAATCATGTGTAAGAAGATATAAATATTGTGAAAATACCTGTATGCAAAGAAAACATGTAAACTTTAAACTATAAAGGCAACCTCTGAGTGTATTTTAGTTTTAGCTACGCTTCAACATCACGAGAAAGAGAGCAGAGTTACTCTCTAAATATGGTTTAATGACCATTGAATCCTGGGTGGCACTGCCAAAATCCAGTGCATAAGCATATGAGTTTGTTATATCCGCAATATAAAATGTGCTTATTTACTATGATCCTATCTAATATGTGTTATACTTCCTAGATTGGAAGAACATTGTCATTTCAAATGAGCCCAGATATTCTTCAGTTGATTCAAATGATCTATAAAACTACAAACAAATCCCAGCCAAACGCTCTGGATTTACTGGTCTGTCTACATTCCAACTGTGTTCAGGAGATTCAGATCATAACCATAGAAATAAGATAAAATAGCTGAAATGAGCTTCTTCTGTAGCTGGGCTCAACCTTCGACATTAAATGTGGGAGGGCTTGAAGCAGAACTGCTGCTCCTCCACATCAAAATGAGTCAGTTGAGGAGATTTAGAAATCCAATTAGGATGAATTCTGGACACTTTTCTCTGAAGGTTATTGAGGTATTGTCCTACTGGGAGGAGAACAGACCTAGAACTTGATGAGACGGACATACGGACAGATGGATGACACACCCATGTTGATAATATATTTTAGCATTCCTATATCCTGGCTGAAAACTGCTAGTCATAAGCAACCATGTAAGACATGAGACTTTTCAGAATGGAAATTCACAAATCAGAAGTATGGTTTCTCATATCAAATGAGACCAGATTTGCAGCTGATCCAACGGATCTAACACACCACAAACCAACCGCAGACAAAATGTGAAAACAGCAAGATCTTGACATTTCTCCACATCACATCCCTCTGCCTTCTCACATCTGTCCAAGGCACAGAAATGCATGATTAGTTCTGTTGGATGAAAGATGCACATGGTGGGAAAGGTCAGTGATTGTCATTCCTTAATACCTCAACCTTTATATTGGGAAAAAGACTGAAGAGAGATTATAAGGATCAATAATTACTCATTCATAGTCAAGAACATGTAAACCATAATTGGTAATATAGAATAACATACTTTAAAATATAATAAGGCAGTAAGTGTCTCATAATTACAACCTCCTTTACTTAAAAAAAGCGTATTATACTTGAGTCATGTATTAAAGAAACAAATGTGCCCCCTGAAAGTGCAGAAGATGCATTAGAGAGGCTTATTTATTGTTTTTGGGTTCAGGCTATCTTAACCAGTCTGTGGAAATGTCACAGCGATTCCCTGCTTTTAAACGAAGGATTGTGTGATTATCTCTGAGGTGAAAATAAAGAAGTGTGAAGACGTGAAAGGCCATCGTGATAATAGCTGTAAGCAGAATTAAAAGCAGAATTAAAAGCATCACAATCACAATCAGTCCTCCATTATGGTTTAATAATTAACACCTCGTGTACACGGAGGTGTTAAAAGTACAGTCTCTGTGCTGATATTTAGCACATTTAAACACACTATAAGCTTAAGTAAAAATACATAAACGTAACCTGATAACACAGAATGCATAAGAATGTTACAAAATAATGCTTTAGTTTATTTTCCAAGTGCCAGTTTGTTGTGTGAATAAAAATCTCAATCATTACTTCATTTGCTCTGAGATCTGTTCACACTAAGATTAGGAAAAGCAGAGTGAACGATTCATTCTCCATTTTATTGTCATTATGAAGACAAATGTTTTGAAGAAAAAACTGTTAATGGCACTGAATATTTATTTTTGATGGCAGATGCTAATTTGATTCAAAATAAATGTGATAAACTGGCATGCTTCTTGGAAGGGGAAAAATATAAAAAAAAATTAGCCTCATATGAAAAGACAGTGATAAATAACAACCAGCAGAAGCCTTTAAACTTTAGATACATGTAGTAATTCCTCAGAAAATACTGTATAATACTTCAATATGCTCTTCATGACCTATACGACCTGTTAGAAAGTGGATGGGTTTTGACAAGTTTGGAATCGCTCCATCAGCGTGAAGGCAATGTTTTTTGTTTTGACATTTTTCATGAAAATGATTTTCACTTTCATTTTAAGATCCACAAGGTAATATTTCAAGTCACATCCAAAGTACAACCAGGAACCAGTTGAGGGAGTCAGGCTTTTCCACAGCTGCCATCCATGAGGTGTTCTTGCTTCACAGTGTAATGGGTTATTTACCCAGAAAATCAGGCTGTTTACTTTGGCCTCAGGTAAACATGAATTAAACCTGCAGGTAGCTGAACCAGCAGCCTTTTTAGATGTGCTCACACGATGTTCTGCTAAACCCTGAAGTCTACTAGTCAAAAGGTTGGCACCTGAGTCTGAACACAGATATTTAAAGGTGATAGTTACACAGTTAGTATGCTTCCCCCTATCTAAACACGTGTTTATAGATGGCCACACATCTCTTCTTACAGGCTGTGAGATAACCTTCGTTTTCTCTCCACTGCTCAGATAAAAGCTATGACCCACTCTCACATGGATCCGTTTTGTTGCACCGCTGGTCAGCCATTATACTGACACTTTATTAGAGAAGTGACTTCGGTCTCTTGTTAAACTGTAAATTCTGATCAAATATCTCAGATTAAACCCCAAAAACAATTTCAATCTTCAACGTTTTACTGCAAATTAACAATTTTCTGCAGAAAAAAACATTATTTTCAATTAAAATAAATCTATAAACAACAAACCTTCATGAATGCTAATTATGGTACCAGAGGTTTTGGATAATTATAGTACTTGTCTTTGTATTGTGATTTTAGTTAAAAAACAAACTATCTTGCTTGGACTTGAAACTGAAAACACCAGATTTTCTGATTGACCGTGCTTAACACAAACACTATATCCCACATCAATATTGTTAACATTTAAAAAACACTTAGTTAAAAATGTATGAGCAACAATGTGTCACTTAGAGGTACAAATCAACCAGGCAGATAATCTCATCATTTCACCTGGTTTGTGATTACATATGTTCACTAAATTGAGAGAACACAGGCTGGCATGTTTCAAATGCAGGTGAAACAAGTAAACTGATACATTCAGAATTTGCAGGACATGGAAAGGTAAAACCCTTTGACCCCTAATGACACAGACTTCTCTGTAACTGGCTGAAAGCAAAGAAGTCTGGAATTATTTTCCATGGTAACCATTGTCTTTGTTCATCAGCTATTACTGTTATTCAACTTGTTGCAGATTTTCCCCTTCATTTATTCTCCATGTTGCAAATTAAAAAAGAAAGAGTTAAACTGTGTTCATGTGAATGTATAAGCTAACCTAAGAACACAGGGGCAGTTATTTACAAGAACAGTCATTAAAACGAACGAACTGCTTAATGAAGCGTTAATATCTCCATAAAAGACAATTACATATTTTAAAAAGGAAGGAGGTATTGTAATTATATCAATAAATATATATGTAGATTTTTTAATAAAAAATAATGACCCATAATAAATACACATAAATAGAGTAATTAGATTGTATTATACAGAGCTTTAACACATAATACATTTAGTTTTGATTGTGTCTTTCTGTCATTCTGTTTTCAGTAGATTGTAAAAAAAAAAAAAAAAAAAAAAAAAATCAACTAACAATGAATTTGGACTGAATTAACGGAAAAAATCCTTGAGTTCAAACCTCCTCCTGAGGATTTTAGAATGGATACTGACTGAAGCAGCTTAAAGAAAACTCTAAGAAAAGTCCAGGAATTACTAAGCAGTTCTGCCAGGAAGAATTTGTTCGTCTTAAAAAATTAAACATTCCAGTTAAAAAAGTTTAAGCTAAATATTTAGAATTCACAATAGCAAGAGGAGATCGAAACATCACAGTGGTTATACAAGATCAGCAGAATGCAAAGGTATGGGCAGAGGAGGGGGGCGGAAGGTGCCACATCATCCTTCATCTGAGGCAGAGCTGCATCCTCTCCCTCATCTTCTCCTCTCCCTATCCGACCAAAAGTGTAGCTAACCTCTGGAGAGAGGACGGATGGCTCCTTCTGCTCCATTAATCTAATGACAATGCCCCACGACTAAGACCAGCTTAGGAGGCATTGCTCATCCCCACTGGCTTCTCTTTCACTTATCATGCCATCTTTCCATGAATGCAACAGGAGCAAGGACGGTAGAGGAGTCCGAGACAGAAAACTAAAGGAGGAGAGTGGAGACAAACAACGCAGAGAAAATATTACATCGTATCTATGGTTACCGGAGGATGCCCCGTATCAGTATTAATGCAAGATGATGAATTGTGCTCCAAAAACTGTTGAACCAGTGTTAGATCAAGCCCTTTTACAGATTTGTTTTCAAGCATCATCGGTGTAACAGAATGACTAATAAGGCTGAATGATGAAATAAAGTTGGTGGGAAAAATATATAAAATTTGTATGCAGACCTTGAAATACGCTACAACACAATGTTGAAGGCTACACAGAAATTATACAAACTATTATTAGTGTGCTTAAAACTTCTGCACAAGGCAAGCTCTGATCTTTCTCTATAGCCACAAACAAGCCAGTTCTTCATCATCTCACAATGCCACTGAAAATCATCTCTCTGCTGCCACTGTGTTCACTCCGTATCACACAGTGAATGTGAGAATATTTGCATAATTACTGCTTTGCTGACAGAAAGAATGCACAAAAACTGCAATCGAGTTTTGCAGCTGAGAACTGTGAACAGTCAACGGGTGCTTCCTACCCAGACCAATAATTCACAGCTCCTTATGTTTACAGTTCAGCTACGATGCCACTTGAACTGTAATCCATGCTTCAGACGACTGTGATGGGCTTTCAGTTCAGTCCTGTCTGGAGTCTCGTAGAAACATCCCCTTTCCATCTGACACCTCAGGGAATGTCAGCGCTCTGTGGCGTATGTGTTGCTTGTTGACGTCCGCAAGGAACACAGCCTGTGTGTATGTTAGCCTAGCGTCGGGTGGAAGAGATGTCTGCTTCAGCCGAACCTCTGGGGAAATAGCGACCAGAAGTTGGCTGTCAAAAAGCGGCGCTGCTCGCCTAGAATAGCACAGGGTCAGCGTGGAAAAAAATGGGCCTCCCACACAACAAGAGCAGACATGACTTTCTTTCCTAAATGGTGACACTCCAAGTCAAGCTAACTGCCAAACATTCAGACTCACATTAAGAGGTAATGCAACACATCTGTTTCGGTTTGTAAACAAACAAAAAAAAAAAAAAACTAACACAGCTTTATTTTAAGAGTAAAATAGCTGTGCAGCTTTGTTTCCTCACCTGACCTTACAAGTAAAATCCTTTCTGCATTATTTTGGGGGTAAAAATGTTACCACCTTAATGACTTTGGTTTGATTGAGCATTCCTCTGCCTTGTAATCAAGGGGGGAGGGCTGTTGCCATGGTGACAGGGAAAGAAGGGCCTGATATAGTGTTTCATTACTGACTGAACAAAAAGGCTATATAAAACATAATTTGCCATTTGAAAAGACAGGAAAGATTAAAACTTTGTACAAAACTACTTCATTCGTTTCTGCAGGTGCAATAATCGTGTGCTGAAAAATCCATTAGAGAGGGGTGGGGAGAGCGGAGTTTGTTTACAAACAGTTGTTTACCTTCCTTCCCCCTTACATCTTGAAACCAATTAAATATTCTTCACAAAAAAGTAAAACTTTAACGTGTGTATGTTCTAAAATATACAAAGTAACCACTTACAAATAGAAAAAAGACAAAGTGAAACTGTATATTGATTCGTAATGTGTGCGTCTGTGTGTTTACCATTCAGATCATGTTAAAGCTTTACAATACACTCATTCAGAATACCTGTCCTTCATAAACAAAAAGCAGTGGCTGCAGCATAAATAATAGGGTGGACATCCTTCAAGTAAAAAAGGTCAGTTTTTTATTCAAAAAGTCTTCAGACTGCATATCCAAAGTGTCCTTGAATAAAATACTGAAGTTACTTTGCTGTCTAATGTTTTTTACTTGTAAAAGTGACAGATCAATGAATGGAATGTAATATAATAAAGATGGAGGAGGTAATGTGCATTTTTACATTAAAAAGCTCACTTCTTGTTTTATTCCATTTTATTTCAGCTTTTGTAATTCTGTCAAGTGATTGGAAAAAATATATACGAAGCAACTTGGTTTCTTTTTGCCTTATGCAATAAAACTTAAGATAACCTTGAACCTGCAATTCCCTCTTTCTGTTCTGCCATTAGGGAGGTGAACGCCACCATAAAACACATTTACAGCGATACACGTAGGCTGTAACAATTTGCAGTTGCACAGCAGACATCATAACCCCGACTTTAATAATTGTGAAGGCACTGTGTTTTCACCACGTTGGTATCCAAGTCTCTGTCAAACTCAAACAGAGAACAAAGGGAAATGAACAGATGTGTACACAAGCAGCTGTCAAGTTAAGCATGTGGCCAAAAGAGACACGTTCACTATGGTGTGTGTATGTGTGTGTGTGTGTGAGGGTTTCACCAGGGTGTAAAAATTTAAAGCTAGATGATCGTCACCCAGTCAAACTCAAATCTGTGTAAAACAGCTTGGAGACACCAAAGTATAAGCACCCACATGTCTGAATGCATTTTTTAAAGTTGCTCCTAATTTCCATTTCAAGTAGCCTTTTAGCAGTGAGCAACATGTGACACATTCTGGCCCTCTGGCTGCCTCTAATGCAATAAGATCAAACCAATGAATGCATAATGGATCAAATGAACCCAAAATAACATATCCCATAGCTGCAGCATTATATGTCCCATTATCTGCACTCACCAATGCCCATTCGAGCATGTGTACACAACACGCGCAGCTTATTGTTAACTAATAATATGAAATGGTCCAGTAAACTATGTTTACTATATAAAATTCTGGGGTGAATGAGTTAATGTGGCTAACGCTGGGTGGTAGAGTCTAATGATGTGCACAGCTAGCAGGAGTCTTAGAAAGGCTTCGTGAGCTTTTGTGTTGTGTACTCTATTGATACAGATCAAAGATGGTGAGATGAGCAGTACCTGCCTCATGAATATGCACAAGGCGATGCTCCATTTTCATTATGCGTCTATTTGGGTTTGAGATGCACTGCTGTGTTTTCACCTTATCCAGGATATTCTCTCAACTTGTGACCTTTGCAAAACAAAACACCTTATCTGTCTTAAAGAAACCAGGAGATGGAAATGAGAGAACAAACAAAGCATGAGGAGTTCTGAAGAACGATGAGTCAATGGCAGATCAGAAAAAAAGGAATTTAAATTAGAAGCATGTCCTGTTTATGTTAGGCTGGATTTTACGTACTTGCTTCACTTATTTCAATGATAAACCACAAAGCTGTTGCATTAGCAAAAATATTTATATGGTCAAATTTGTAGTCAGCAGTTATTGGAAATATAATATTACTGATCATTACCTGTGAAATGGTCAGTAATATGAACAGTCTGATAGAAACAGAGGACACAAACCTCATTAAACCTTTTCTCACCTTCACTCATTAACTCTGAATCAAAGAAGCTGACATCATCTAACTCAAGATGGCATTCCAGAGTCTACGCCACGTTTAACACAAAAGCACTAAGTCTACAGCTGGCACTAATATCCACACGCAGCGCTTTGGTTTTTAAAATGCCTCGGCTGCAGGATTAAAGGAGCAGTGTGTGGGATTTAGTGACACCTAGTGGCCAACATGAGTACTGCAACAAGCTGTTCCAAGATTCAAGCATGTTTGGGATTTTACAAAACCTGTTGAAACCTCAAAACAAGACTTGAATGCCACAGCTATAACAACATAACACAAGGCCAACAACATAACAGAAGGTCATGTTTGCACCCTACAAATAAAATAAAAGCCTAAATCAGTATGCAGTACTTCTTAGTAATATAGTCCTGTCCAAATTAGGATGGCATCATCTGTTTCATACATACAAATGCACAGTGCTTTACACACACACACACACACGCACGCACGCACGCACACATAAACTATTTATTAATTCAGTTAAAAAGCAAACCGTGATAAAAAGTGATAAAAAGCTGCACAAAAACAATTAAATGTCCTACTTTTTCTAACTGTTTCTATTACATTATATACATTCTTTATCATAATAGAAAAAGATGTATACATGTTTTTTACAAGTACTGTTTTTATGTTATAAAGAAAATGGCAAATGTCCTGTATTTATGGAGTGCTTTCTAGAGTGTTCTACACTCCCCAAAGGGCTGTACAACAGAACAATCATTCACCCATTCACACACATCTACACACTAGTAGTGATAAAACAAAAAAAGTATTCTTTATTGATCCCCTTGGGGAAATTCATCTCTGCATTTGATTTATCCTCATTGTTCGAGGAGCAGCACTACATTGTAGCTACAGCTGCCCTGGGTCACACTGACGGAGGCGGGGATGCCATCCACCAGCGCCCGCCAAGTCCCTCCGACCACCACCAGTAGGCAAGGTGGGTGAAGTGTCTTTCCCAAGGACACTATGACAAAGTGAACCCTCCGGTTGCTAGACCAGCCACTCTACCAACTAAGCTACACGCCGCCTCCAGAAAAGTTGAACTGACATAAACACAAATAGGAACAAACTTCACTCTGGTTTAAATTTTTTGTCTCTTTTCTAACATGGTGGAAGAATTGTTTTTCATGGAAGACAAATTATAATTTCCACTCTTATCCTGAAGGATGTGGCCTGCAACATTTGATCTCCACCCTCAATGCTATCTGGAGTAATATCATGAGGACTTCACAGGTTTCATGTTTTTAATCATGCATCTGATTAATCAGTGATAGGTAGTCCCTGCTTTCACTGGTTGTGCTATTAGGAATTCATGCTGTGGTGAAAAGCCACTGGTCTAATTTAGTGAGATGATCTTTTTGTCATGAAAGAAAATTCATGTTTTTTTCTTCTGCACCACCAAGCATTTTTTATCTCTTCTCAGTCTTTCCATCTGAAGGCTGCCGTCTATCTCACTGCCTCACTCAGACTGCCTCCTCTAAGATATAGAAAATGACTAAATGAAATGTGATTGATGGACTTAATTTCCAGCAGATTTGATTTCATCATGACAAAGCATTTTCACCACCAAAACTTTCTGATTAGTAAAAATAAGTCAGTTCAAAGCTGATTGTTTCTCAATTAAAGATGGCCGTGTAGAGGACAAATGATTAAGTCACCTTGTAATACAGTGAGCATATAAAATGTATAATTTTGTGACTTCCTGTTGCTGTCAGAGTCTTTTTGAACACAAAGACTGTGGCTCTCCATGAGGCTTTGCAAGTCTGCGCTAATGCTGTGTAAACATTGCTGCTGCTGTTTGCCACTGATTTAGCACATGTTAATATTACATGAAACAGAAGGGCCCTTTGATGATGTAAGTGAACACTCAAACTAGGGCTTTCCACCTCAGGGAAGGGAAGATGGGGCTGTGGAGCAGCTCCTCTGAGATTTGTTTCACTTTTGCATTTGCATTCCAGTTTGGTGAGAGTTGAGCTGTTCTTTCAGATTTTTTGCAGAGTAGGGTTGTTTTGATTTTAAAACCAGCTCAGCAACAGTTTTTTTCACTTTTATAATTACATGCATTAAATCAAAGATGCTGGGGCGAACATAGGATCATGTCTAATAAAACATTTTGACCATTCACGGTTCCAAGGGCCTTTTACAAAAGCTTGCACTAGGTTGTGTGAAACGGCCATATTCAAAGCAGACGTAGAACAATCAGTTTGATTTCAGTCCACAAAATACAGCAAGGAACAAAGTTCCCTTACCACATTTGTCTAATTCCAATCCCATCTACCCAACAGGTTAAAGCTTTTCAGAATAGCCAAGCTATTTGGTGTAGCTGCATCTCAAAGGATAGGATTTATTCTATTGTTCAGAACAGTGCAAAAAAGATCTATGCAATTTCTAGGAGTTACCTCCAGTATGGCAAAAACATTTATTCATTTAAAATTGTCCTCGCAAAAAAGTATTCTTAATGCTAAAGAATATACTGTATATAAATGAAATGCATTAAAAAAACATTTGAAAGGAAACAGCAACTTTCATTATTGCAATTCTCAAAAGATCTGTCAAAGTGCAAATAGAGGGAGAGTCTGAAGGCTCGTGGTATTTTTTAAACACATGGAACATAGAAGGAAAACAATAGTTTAAAAAGAAAAAGTAGTTTTCTGGTATAAAGTGGTCCATCCTTTAGATTCAAACAAGATAGTCTGGTAAGGCAAACAATCTAACAAAACCAAAGAAAAAGTTTAGTCCAAAGCTTATTTTAACAGTCAACATAAAAATCTATATCCAGTCAAACACATGACTCAGTATTTAGGTATATGAAGCCAGGATTTCTATGTGTTTTCTATTGTCAAAGAACAATTGGTCTTTAAAAATTTTACTTTTAGTCTTTTTTTTACTTCTGAGCTAACTTTATTTTCAACAGTAACGCCATACTGAAAATGTGATTTCTAGAGTGCTTGGTATTGCTAAGTATTGTTTAAAGACTGTATACACAGTAACATTGTGTCATCAGAATGTTATTGGTTGCATTTTTTGGTGAATTTACGGTACTCCCTGTCCAAATTGATATGTAATGGATGAATTAAAATAAAAAGAGGCACTACAATAGATCCATGTGGAACGTGTCTGGTGTGTAATTTTTTAAGGTGACAAACAGGAGTTGTGAATAACCTCTAAATCAATTCAGAGATATTTCACAGAAAGCATAAATGCACCGAATCTGTGCCACAGATGATGCATAGAGTCAAATGCTTCAGACACTTTTTATGCTGCAATCATCATTCTATGACCTAAACTAAAACCTGGCTAAAAGTTTCTGAAACATTTACCTGAAAGAAACTAATATACATCCACAGTGTGTGAATTAGGCAAATTTCTGGGTACTAGAAATAACACTGGAAGAGAAAAAGATCAAAGAAAGAAGCAATACAGTGTGTTAAAATCATCAGATTGTTCTAAAAATAAAATAGAGAGCCAGGATCAGGAGACAAGTTAAAATATGAATTCAACAGAGGCTTATGAACTTTGGGATAGAAATAGGGGAAATAGAATAGCTGGATTAAACAAACTAAAACAAGTTCGTCTTCAACATGTACTTTAATGATTTTTTAACCAGATAATATTGATGTTTGATTTACTTTATAACATTTTAAAAAGATGTAAAAAAAAAAAACAAAACAATGCTTATAATAAACAGAATCTAAAAGGGACTTAGACGTTTCCAGAATTTAGGAGGATATATCAAAGTATCCAATATTCCAATTCAAAGTGAAATAGTTCCATTAAAGTACGTGTTGTCTTAACACACATCTCATAACTGTTTATCATAAATAGCCAGACTTTAATTAATCTTCAATTCAGAACCTGAAACCCTCTTTAATAACCTAAATGAACAGCGATTCTG
This sequence comes from Callopanchax toddi, assembly GCA_006937965.1. Taxonomy (NCBI): domain Eukaryota; kingdom Metazoa; phylum Chordata; class Actinopteri; order Cyprinodontiformes; family Nothobranchiidae; genus Callopanchax; species Callopanchax toddi. The sequence goes on from SSNR01000113.1 coordinate 1,553,284, forward strand.
ACAGTGGCTTACAGACAACAGAGATCGCTTTGTTTCTGTGTTGATTTTCACCTTCTTTATATAACCTCTTTCTCTAGCTCCTAGTAACTTTGTGTCTGCTGGGAGTTGCCTCCCATTACTTTTGCACCAACCTCTATACTATACTTTTCACTTCTCCAAGTGGACAATCTAGTGATGAAGAAGACAGAAAACCCAGTCCTTTGTTTATCACTCTCCACTCTCTGAAATCTCGCCGTCCTTTGTCTTTCTCTGACTTTGACCGCACACCAATTTTTAGAAAAGAGTCATTATAGTGGTCCACACAGAAGTACAAAAAACTTGTGCTTGCACACACTCAAAGCACAAAATCATCAATAGAGCAGTGTGAGGGCGAGCAGGTGTGAGAACGAGGAGATCAGTTTCAGGAAAGAGAACAGACTCTTGATGAGCCATTAACCTGCTGTCGGTGAGGTAAAATGGCTGTGGGACGTGGTTTAATTTACCCTTTTATAAAGAAGTCATTGAATTGATGAGCCACAGGAAAAGAGTTACACCCCTGGTTTGGTTTATTAGCATTGCTGATGGTGAACAGGTTGAGTGAGGAATTGAAAAAGCAGTCAATATTCCCAATCAATAACAGAATCACTGCTACATTTGAGGACAGATCAATAAAACTAATAATATAGATTTGGTGCAGGCTTCTTTGTAGGAATACTTCAATTGAAAAAGGAAATAATTTAAATTCTTTTCTGAAACACTAATTTGTTTGAAGCAAAATAAAAAAAAGTGAAAATGTAGGTTTAGATATCATGGTATGATTTCCTGTTTTGCAGTACATTTTATTTTGTCAACTAGTGATTTCATTTATCTGTTTTGAGACTGGACATTTACAGCATCAATTTTAAGGTCTTTCTTTAAAAATATCCATCAGCAACTACAAAGAGTCAATTTTTACTTTGAAATAAGCTGCCAGAGAGTCCCATGTGGTCCCCTCACCATCCATTACAGTAGCTTTATGGATGGTGATATTTAATAGACGGGAGGACTACCGGAGGACTCTCAATAAATAAAAAAGTAATGAGAAAAATCAGAAATAATTTCTTCTCTGAGTGTAAATGTATCCAAGTTCTCTGTGCCGGTTTCCTGCTGACCCCTTCCAAATAGAAAAGATGCAAGTCAAAAGGAGACATGGGGTTTTCCAAGCTCTGTCCATGTCCACATTTACAACTGATCTACTAAAATCTTAAACTGAGGACTCTTGTGTGTAGAAATGTTTAAAGCCTTTTCTAAAATGTGCTGGAGTTAAAACATTTTTGACTCTGACAACTATCTTTAGTAGCAAAAAGGAAAGCAACATGCTGATACTTTCCAAGAGAGATACTATTTTCAACAAAGCTAAATGCTAAGAACTGCTTTCTTATCTGTGTGCATCCGTATGCTACTTGCCTATGTAAGATGAATAAAGTACTCAATTCATTCCATAATCCTGAGAATAAAATGAAGACATACATTAATTGAAATTTCATAGCATACTAGAACAGAAGGCTGTGGCCTAGAGTAATAACTCCATGGCACCATGATTCACATTCAGCTCCACTGGAGAGCTCATATTTAATGCTGCCCTGCCTTGGGAGCAGGAACCTGGAACTGCCTATGCAAAGAAGAGCACATATGCACAGCTTTTCATTCTTGATACTTTGATGTGGAGGGCTGCATTTGGGATCCCATGGAAGCTGACACAAATCAGGCAGTATGGACATTACTGCTGGTCCTAGTGTGACACTGGTGTTGTGCTGAAAACGCACTCCAGCTGAGAAAAATATCTTACTGATGTAAAGTCACAGCTGAATGCAGTTGCCTTTGTCAAGACACTGTTTATATGTTGGAAACAGTGGCTGGAGTTTTTGATTTAGAGAGAGTTTGTGTGTATAGAGTACTACACACAAGTTTTAACACACCTGGCCTTTCATTGTGACATATAGGGGGCGCTTCTTAGGATAAGCTAGGCTAACAAAATATATGCTTACTCTGCTTTTTCGGACCATAAAAGAGTTTTCATTCATCAGTATTAGTCCACTAGCTATACTCCCCAAAATAGCTTTAGCTGGGAAGCACAAAGTTTTTTTTTTAGGGATGCAGATTCTGGCAGTCATATGCTGCCATAAAAAGCCCCCAGTGTGTGTGTGTGTGTGTGTGTGTGTGTGTGTGTATTATATATATATATATATATATATATATATATATATATATATATATATATATATATATATATATATAAACATCACATTGATACCACAGGTGTGTCAGAACTTTGGTCTGGTACTCTACAGACACCCACTAAATTAGATCCAACTTTTATATCAAAGCTCTGAACAGCTTTATGTAAAAGGTTTTCTCCATTATCCTTACCTGAGCAAACTAAGCTCGTTAGCACCATGAAGCCATCGTCCTGCTCTCTGGACTTTTCACCAGCATGTCTTCTTAAGAGTGTTCTTGATTTTATTAGTCCCAGTGTGCTTACCATACTAAATGGTTAAGTTGCTTCTGGTCCGGAATCCACCCGCTTCTAAAAAAGCTAATTTAGATCCTTCTCTTCCCAGCAGCTACAGACCCATCTCTAAGCTTCCTTTTCTTGAAGATCTTAGAGAAGATTGTGGTCAAGCAGCTAACCACAGCTCTTGATCAGCACAGCATTATGGACTGTTTACAATCAGGTTTTCGAAAATTGGACTCAACAGAAACTGCTCTTCTTAGAGTCTCTAATGATATTCTGATGCAGAGTGATGCAGGTTAACGCTCTGTGCTTCTCATGTTAGATCTATCCTCTGACACTGTCGACCATCAGATCCTTTAGGACAGACTGAGGTGCTGAGCTGGAAAGTCAGGTTCTGTACTGAAGTGGCTATCCTCCTATCTGTCTGATCTAACAAACTTCTTGGCTACATCAACCTACAGATTCCTGTCCTGTATACTGTGGTGTTCCTCAGGGGTCGGTTCTAGGTCCACTACTGTTCCTGATCTGCTCCCTCTTGGTCCCCTACTGTCATCCTTTGAAGACATATCATATCAATGTAATGATGACTAATGATATTCAATTGTACATATCTTTTCCTCCTAACAATGTCTCTAAGGTCCACAATCTCCTGAAATGTCTGACTTTGATTAAGAACTGGATGGCTGGCAGTTCTCTTCAACTCAATCAGGAAACCTGAAATAATTATCTTTGCTCCAGAAAAAAAACCACAGTAAAAGTGAAGGAGATCCGTGGGCCTCTGGGTGCCTTAGCTAAATCCACCGTCAGAAACCTTGGGATAACCATTGACTCAGGTTTCACTCTTGATAATCAACTCAGCTCTCTGATCCATTCCTGTTTCTACCACCTCAGAAATATCACCAAACTTGGCTCCATTGTTTCTCATCCTGAAATGGAAACATTAATTTATGCGTTTGTTTCCTCTCGCTTGGATTTCTGTAATGCTCTTTACACTTGCCTATCCTAAACTTCCATAAACTGACTGTAGACGGTACAAAATGCTGCTGCCAGGCCTCTGATTAAATCCTCTAGATTTTCACATGTCACTCCTCTGCTAATGCAGCTGCATTGACTCCCGGTGGAGCTTCAGGTCCACTTTAAGATTCTCGTTCTGATCTGAAGAGCCCTGCATGAACAAACACCAGCGTACATTAGTAGTTATCTGCAACCATACACTCCATCCAGGTCCTTGAGGTCCTCCGACCAAGGCCTGCTTTCTGTCCCAAAAACCAGACTCAAGACAAAAGGAGACAGAGTATTTTCCTCTGTAGCTCCGCCTCCTACACTATGGATTCTCTTCTCCTGTCTCTGAAGTCAGTGGACTCAGTGGTTGTTTTTAAAAAACAGTTGAAGACTCATCTGTATAAAGCTGCCTATTGTTAAATCTATGTTCATGTTTATACTGTTTGTTGTTACTGTTCCATTTTTCTTCTCAAGTATGAGACTTTGCTATATTTTATGTTTCTGTAAATGTTTTTGTTGTCATGCAAAGTGCTTTATGGTTCCTACCTTGAAAGGTGCTATACAAATAAAGTTTGACTTACTTACAACACCAGGGTCACACCATGTGATACCATTAAATAAAGTATAGAGAAAAGACACATGCTCAACAAATCTATTGTGTGATTATTCAAAATGTATCACAATGGGATGTAATGGTCAAAAGAAGATGAATCTGTATAGCGCCTTCCAAGATAAAGATCACAAGTTGCTTTATAATTACAAACAAATGAGACAATTATTAACAAGTGAGACAAATATACACAGAGAGTTGACAACAGAAAAGGAGACTACAGAGTGCATAACTAAGCTAAAGGAGTTGATGTAAAGCCAGTTTAAAGAGATGGGTGTTGAGCTGCTTTTTTAAAAGAGACCACAGAGTCCACTGATCTCAGGCTCAGGGGGAGAGTCCCAGAGTCTGGGGGCTACAGCAGCAAATGTGCTGTCTCCTTTAGTTTTTATCCTGGTATGCTGCAAAAATCCACTGGGAGAGGAGGAGCAATTCTACTTTAATCTACGACTACCCAGAGTTGTGAAGTTAGCAGTCAAAATTGCTTCTGAAGTTTATATTAACTTGGCAATAAACAAAAAAAAAACACTGTTGTCTCTTGTGTTTTACTTTTAAAACTTACTGGTTGATGCAATTTTACTACACTCCTACTAAGTGACCAACAAAAACTGACATTACTGTGTCAAAACTGATCTACCTTATTGATGGTTAAAATGGTGCTTATCTAATTTGGGTTTAAGAATTAGTCAAGAGTGTAAAGCCTATTAAAACACACATTCTCACTGGTTTCAGCATTTATGTTGATGGACAAATACAGAGATATAATTGTCATCATTAGAGGGCCTTTTTATGTGAAACACTACTGTTAAGTTACTGGAAACAGAATTGAAGTGATACTCAAATCAAAAGGCATTACTTATCTAAAAGTATTATGACTAAGCCTCAGTAGGCACATGTCTAAGTTAAGGATTTATGCTGGGCCATATATCATATTACTAAAGGAGGTCTTCTTTTAAGACCTTCTTTAGTAATGGAACCATGAACCATGGTGCCATGCCAAGTCTTACTCCCCTGTTGCGTTCTCTTTTGTCACACTTAATCTCATGTAATCCACTTAGTGTCATAAGTGGAAAACATGACAGGAATACCACCAGTCTCTGCCACATTGCACCTTTAAAGAAGCCTTAGCTGCTCTTAGCAGGAATCCTGACATTGTTGTCTCAGAGAAAAGCTTATCTTCATGGCAATTTGCTTCAGCGAGATTTGGTGAAATGTGCCACACAGACATCGCCACCGATTCATTCATTTTGAGACATATAACAGACCCATGACTCGATTCCCCGTAGTGTGCAGGAGAGGAGGGTGATGGCATGAGTCGTTTTGTGAATACATGCTTAATGTCAATATGATTTCCATTTGTTTTTCTTCTTTTCTTTTTTTAGAGACAGTGAAGATGAAACACAAAGACTGTAAATGTCAGCACAACAATAAAGATTGGTTGATTCTATCCTAGGGTGTGACAGTAATTCTGCAAAGGGCTGGTGACAAATAGTGTGGATGGGGAAATTATTAAAAGCACAGAAATACTGACAAAGATCTAAGGTTATCCTTAATTCAAAATTGATGAACGTCTAAACAATATGTAAGCTGATTCTTGTTTTTCCTTTTATTTCAAAGATCTTTCAAATTCACCTTTTTGTCACATCACATGTAACATCAGACGGCAGCTTCAAATACAGACACTAAATCTTTTTGACCAGATTAACTTCATTCTGCACCTTCTTTCCATATGAAATATTATCTATCCTTTTTGAGGCCTAAAATAGCAAATGGCATATTCATTAGAAACTATTTTATCAAGGTAAGGACATTGAAAACATTTCCTAAGAAATGTTAATATTGAATTAAAAATGTTTTAGCACCTCCGTTTTAAGTTAATTTATGGAAATGTTTTCATCACATTTATTATACATAACTATTTATTCAGTGAATATTAAGACAAAGAAGAACTTTGTCAACATGTTTGTGACTAAAGCTTCATGTTTTGCATACTTTCTTGAATTTATGCTCAGTTATACAGACCTGAGTCTCTGTTAGAAAACCTTGAACACAATCAATCTTTAATCTGAAGACATTAAACTACAGTAATGGAATTCTTGCTCATTTGAGAATACCATGCAGTGTGCATTTGTCCCTTTCATTCCCCTTTGTCTCACCCCTTTTCCAGTCACCTTCAATCTACTGAACCTCCAAGGATTCACAGTGTTAAAAGCTATCAAGTAAAGAGACAGCTACTTATGTCACCTAGTGATAAAATAATACTTGTAATGATGTATGGTTAACATTTAATTATTTCATTTAATTTATCAGAAGAGTCTTCATAAAAATAGCAGGTTTGTACTCGTCAGCTAAATTCTATATATATATATATATATATATATATATATATATATATATATATATATATATACACACACAAGTTTTTCACATAAGCCAGGTTGGTCTGGATAACTTTTTCCTTTAAACAATAAATTTAAAAAGTGTATTTTACATTTATTTAGTTATTTGCACTGTACACTTCATTTGTTCTAAAATGTTAAGAAGCAAAATAATACCAAAAAGATTAAACAATAGACAAACTGAAAATGTGCTGCGTAAATGCTGAGTCACTGAAGTGTTTAGGTCAAGTCTAGCTTTCTATATTCTATATTTCTATAGGACATTTTATGCAAAGCAGCACAAAGTGCTTTCCAGCAAAACATAACAATATAGCTACACACATATAAAATAAGGGAACACATCTTAAAGGCAGAGTATTCCTGTTTGTTGGTGCACAAATGCTCAATGCAACTTGCCCTGATTTTGAAAAGAACTAGCCAGGTTACCATGCTCTGAGCTGAATGACCTGAGTGCTGTGTAAGAAATGTGTCTGTCATGTATTGTGGCACAAGGCCATTAGGAGCTTTGTATACGCGAAGTAAGACTTCTAAATTAATTCTTCTTTCAACTGGAAGCCAGTGCAGAGATCTAAGAACAGGTGGGATGTGCTTTAATTTCTTTGTTCACGTCAGGATATGAGCAGCAGCATTTTGAGTAATAATAATAATAATTTGGGAGGCCTATAAGGCCATTGCTGTAATCCCACCTACTGGTTTTGAATGCATGAATTCACTTTTCAAAGCCAGCTTTTCGTACAAAGTGTTTAACTTTTGAAATGTTCCGCAAAAAATAAAAAGTTAACTTGGTGACATGATTGATGTGATTTTTAAGATTCAGATTGCTGTCTAAAATTACAGTAAGCTTTCAGGCTTCATTTTTACACTTAAGAGCCAGGGAGGTGAGAAGAGCTGCAACTTTCTGTCCCCAAGTGTTTGGACCAAATACAAGTATTTCAGTTTTACCTTAGTTTAGTTGTAAGAAATTGTGTTAAGAAAATGGATAGCTATTTACTTGAAAAGTGCATCCTGCATCTTGACAAAAATGTGTTCATTGTCACTGTGATTCAAGGAAAGGTGAGTAACCCCATTCTGTACTTAGCCACCTTTGTAAGATAGAATACAAATCGTTGAGAAACCATCAGTATTTCTTGTTTATTTGTGCTATGTCTGTATTCTATAGACAGCATAAAAGAAAATGAAAATAAAATCATTAAGTCTGGGTGAAAAAATTTACACGCACCAACATATTCTGCTGTGAGAAAATTACAAGCTTTGCATTCAAAAAACATTTTTTCCTGTGTGTGTATGGAGAGGTGAAATAATTACACAAGGACTTGCAGAAAGAGTGTGTAAAGTATCTTATCTGCACCTCTATGGCTATATCTCCTTAAGACATAGTTCCTGAAAGGTTCATAACTTTAAATAAAAGGGATGATTTTCATTGGCCTATAGATCCAAATGCCTCTTTTCAAACATCCCTACACGTCCTCGGTAAACATCCAGTAAAGTGCTTAATGTGGGGCCTTCAAAACATTTACTACAGCAGTTTGTCTCATATCACTGGGCCCTGAAGGCCAATTCAGTATCAGTAACCCTCTACTTTATATTGATCATGCATAAATATACGCAATATTTCTCCTTGGTTCTGCTCATGTCCAGAGTAAGGTCATTATTGTAAATATAAAGAAAATGTAAGAAAAACAAACAAAAGTATATACTAAAGCACGTTTTATAACAACTACGTAGTACACTAGATATTGCATTACTGGTATGAAGTACTACCATAAGCCAAATAGCATGTTGAAAAGTTGTCGTTTTGCTAAAGTTTCATAAATGCAAGAAGGTAATAATAATCAAACCTAATTTAGCTGGGACAGAGCAAGGATACCTTAAAGCAGCAATCTGGAGGATTTCATCAAGAGAGCAGTTTTTGAATCTAACGAGGCTCCTCCTCAAAACATCTAGACGCGCGCGTCCGGTCGCATGTGCGCACGTGCACACGGCGCATATACGTTGCGGGCATGAACTGTACAGCTCAATGTGTAGGGTTTAATCATTCACAGTTCACAACTCTTATTCCAACAATACTACAAGGGTCTGATGAGCCCTCTCTGTCCCTGCTGCTTCTGATATTAGCTCTGTTAGCAGAGAGCTGCTGCTGGACTCTGAAGCTGAACTTGACTCGGCCCTGGATGAACTTTCTGACCAAAATAAATGCGTAACCCTGTCAAGCCTTGCCATTCTGTGAGGTGAAAGGTTTAAAAATAAAAATAAATCCGTCTTTAGCTGGAGAATGGGTAGGTTTTTAGTAGAAATGAGCCGTGAGACTGAGACGCAAACAGAGAAACACACGGAGCGTCCTGTACGACAGCGCCCCCTAGTGGTACAGGTTTGGTCGATGCGCGTGCATGTTGAGAGAATGCAGACATTTGAATTTCATTGGCTGAAAAATGTCGGCGGCAAGAAATAATGGAAAGGGGTCTCTAGGAAGAAGGAGGGTCTTCATCAGAATGACAGATGTTGTGGAACTCAACCCATAGATCATAGTTTAGACCTGAAATATCATTTAGAAAACTTTGATACAGAGAAAAATACTCCAAATTGCCGCTTTAAGAAGAAAATCAACCCTGTGACCTGTGTCTCTGAACAACTCCTTTCATAGTTTTAACACCATTGACAAGATGTTTTCAATAAAAAGCAGATGGACTGTAGAACTGTCCGTTATGACACCAAAGTCTTTCAAGAGAATGATTCAAAGATGGATTGAAGGTCAGAGAGAAACCTCATCCTGACATTAGAATAGTGATGGAGCGTAACGTCCTTTAGATGTCCAAAAATCACTGGTGCAAATATATTATCACTGCAGTTGCAATAAAGAGGAACCTTGGTAACATGAAAAGATTTGATATTCATCCTATCCACATTGCTGTGGGCAGCACTAATTTAATGATGAGTTTTCAGGAACAATGAAAGAGGCAGATATATTGAAATGTGGTAGTTATAGATGTATAATACAAGAGACTGACAAGAAAAAAGGTTTGGGAAGAATTCACACATGTAGACATGTAGTATACAAACAACGGTGGCATGGAACTGTTGCTTTATATAAAAGTTTTGTGTGAAGACACTTTGGGATGTTGAAAAACTTCTGTCTTTGTGTATTTCTGTATTTCTAAAAGTGTGAGAATGAATAAAAGACTGGACACATGGTGTTGGTATGTTTCCCACTAAGTTTTGGTGCAAATGTTTTTTTAATATCTGAATAAAACTTGTCATCAGATTTTTGTCTTTGTTTCAGGTCTGGTCCTATTTAATCAACAACCAAACCTTTATTGTCTCAGTCATTTTCCTCCTTTAGTATGAAAACATTTTGTAACTTGGACTTTACTTTCTGGATGTCCCAGTACTGCAGCATGTTTGTCCTATCAATGTTCATCTGATATGTTCTTTACCTGCTTGTCTAATGAGCCCAAATCTATATCTAGGTATTTTCTGACTCCAACCCACAACTTTGTTGAAGAATAAAGAGAGTATACTGTAGATAATGGATAGATGGTAACACAAAGCTATATTTTTCTTAACTTTGGTGATAATTGGAAATCTTTTTCTCTGTTCTTGTTGTTTGTGTTAAACTTTGTTAACCTGTTTTAATGGGTTTCCATCATTCACTTCACATTTTCTTTGCAAAAAGAACTATCTATAATTACAAAGTTAATGTGTGGAGTTCAGAAAAAAAGGTCAAGAGTATAAAACTAGGTCTAGTTAAGTATGAGAGAAACATGTTAGTGAACACATCACACATGAAGAAGTCCAAAGGGATTTACAGATCGTGGGTTGGCATGACAACAATTACACATGAGTTTACTTTAGGACAGATAGGGACTCTTTTTTCTGGCTGCAGCAGGTACTTCATTTGAACTTTTATGGATCCATTACATGAATTTAGGCTAATCATGAACTCCGCTTAATAATAATTGGTTTTGTGTTACTTGTCAGCTTGATGTAATGAATACTCTGTGATTAAGAGAGTCTGCAAGGTGAACTTTGCTCTTCAGAGAGGTGAGGAGAGAACAAGGATAAAAAAATAAGATAAATTGTATGTTGCCAAATGGAACAGGAGCAAACCCAGCAGGTTTGATAAAAAGCACCTTTTTGATACCGTTGATCATGTTCCAACTCCAGGCTAATGGCTCCCTGACATCAGAAAGATGACTGCAGTGACATCGATCAGGATGTTAATTACCCTAATATACTAGAAGACCATGATGAAGGCTGCTATGATGACTGAATCTGTAAGGGCACAAATATTGAAGCCGGCATGATGGTGGCGGTGACACGATTTGACAAATTTATACGCTTACTTGAATATTTTAGCAACTTAGCTTATATATATATATATATATATATATATATATATATATATATATATATATATATATATATATATATACACACACACATCACCAAGTATATTACACTGGTCATTACAATGACTTCAAAATAGCTCAGTTTGAATACTTATGCATTACTTTTGAAGCTTTGACATTTACAGAGGAAGTACACTCTGGCTGGCTTTTGTCAGAAGCAACGAACACAAGGTTTGAAAACTGTATGAAACCTTGAGTGCTGAAATATTAAATTGCAGTTTAATAACATCAATGGAATTCTGGCATGTCTCAAAATAGCATAAATTATTATTAGCAATAATGATTAATTCTTCAGTCATCTTTTCCATTTGGGATAATAAGTATTACGATTCTAGTAGCAACTCTAACATGTTAAGTTGATCTCAGGTCACATCATAGTGACTACGGATTTCAATCAAGAAGACATTAAGTTGAGAATCAGCATCTTGAAATCTGAGATCATGGCTCTCGACCGGAAAATGGTGGAATGCCAACTTTGGTTCGGGGGTTGTCCTTCCTCAAGTGGAGGAGTTTAGGTATTTGGGGGTCTTGTTCACAAGTGAGGGAAGGAGAGAGCGGGAGATTGTCAGTGATGTGAATGCTGAACCGGTCTGTTGTAGTGAAGAGGGAGCTGAGCCAGAAAGCAAGGCTCATGAGCTTTGTGTAATGACCAAAAGAACAAGATCACAAATACAAGCGGTTGAAATCTCCACATGGTGGCTGTGCTCAGCCTTAGAGATAGTCTAAGGAGCTCTTACAATCGGGAGGGGTTTGGAGTAGAACCACTACTCCTCCACATCAAGAGGAGCCAGCTGAGGTGGTTTGGGCATCAGGTGAGGATGCAGCCATGGGGGTTGTTTTAGGCAGGTCATGCTGGCAAGAGGCCCCCAGGTTGACCTAGAAAATGCTAGAGCAGGTACTGTCTGGGCTGGCCTGGGAACACCTTGGGTTCCTCCTGTTGGAGTTGGTGGAAGTGGCCGGGGAGAGGACAGTCTAGGATTCCTTACTCAGGTTCCTGCCCCTGTGACCCAGACTCAAATAAGCTGAAGACAGTGAGACGAGACCAAAAAGTCCTTAAACAAAATCTACATGCAAATATGATCAGAGCATCACAGCTGAGGTACTCACAATAAATGATAAAGCACACTATTTATATCCAAAGGGTCAAGGGTCATCAACAAAAATGCTCAAAAGCTAGATTTTTTTAAATGTTTTTCTGCTGGGGACCAAGTTTTGTTTAGTCATGCATCTGGTAATTATGACTGCTCAGGTTTTACTTTTAATTTCTAAAACAAATAAACAGCATTGGTCATAATCTCTCTCCAATGGTGTTAAATGTTCATGTTCTGGGGGACTGAAAAGTTTTAGTTGTGAATAGCTAAATTGAAATATTATTTGAAATTTTACTTGGGGGGGGGGGGGGGTAGCTGTGAGTAAGCACTACCTTCATTAACCCTTTCTGAGTTGGGCTAAAACTGACTTTTACTCCAAAGTGTGTAGAACTTACTAATGTTTTGGTTTCCATATTGATAAGTGCAAAGCCATTAAAACATTGTATTCACAATCCTGACTAACAGAAGGTATAACTGTGTTGACCTTCAAACAAAGAAAAAAGTATTTTGAGTGATGTCTCACCAAGAGTTTAACAGTTAGACAATCTTATAAGGTATTTTTTACCCTCTGCTCAGGCTTTGACTCACCACTTTCAATGCCTTTTAACAGGAGTTTGATTTTTATTAATGTGTTTTCAAAGCATACAGTCAGAAAGTAGTCACAAATTCCTGAGCTGCACGCAATCAACACACCAGACTCCCCAATGACCTTAGAGTGGGCTGTGAATTTGTCTTTAATAATCCAAAACCTTCTGGATGAAATGAGCTTGCAGGATGAATGTGGCCCAGGAACTGCCTGTTGGTGATCACTGCTTTAGAAAAACTAAAAATATGACCCAAATATAAGGCTTGTTCAGTTTGACAATACATCCACTCAGTTTCAGGAGAATACATTTTGTTGTCTTAACTTTGATTTTTGCCTCTTTACTTGGGGATTCTTTCAGTTCTTCAGAGTTGTGGAGTTATTTATTAAGTTAGAGACTAAAGTCTAGGTTTATTTTTAAGTTGACCATGACACAAAGTCTTTGTCTACATGCCAATCGCAACTCAACTAAACATTAATAAAAAGCAATGGGTGAATCAGAGAAGCAAGAACTTGGCAATTAAATGTTTTAACATGAGCTTACTCAGAAACATTACAAGGAAATGACCTTCCACTTCAGATATCACAGAAGATAAATTTAATGATGGCAGAAGTATGACGCCGGTCCCTTTTCTTGCTTAAATAGGCCTCTTTTCTTTTGTTTCTTCAAATACATCCAGCTAATCATGTTTACTTGTCTGTCATTCAGATTATACAAAAACAACCATTCTAAATTCCCAAATAACCGAGTTAAAAGGTGAATCTTGGATAAAGCTTCTGCATATTTTGATGTGAACAATTACTAGGCAACAATAGAACATTTGCCTTTTTGTTCTTTATTAAAAGATGAAGCCCTTAGGCTAAATCAAGGACTGATTCAGAGAGTAGCATCAGCCTCATCAGCAAACAGCCTGGGGAGACCAAAAGGGCACACAAATCACTCACTCTCCCAGCTGATGTCAAAGGGACACAGAGTGTTGTATTAAGTGACAGTACGTTAAGATGGGTCCACACAGAAAGAATTTCAAAAGCTTCTTTTAATTAATCAAAAGTCAACTTTCTCAAACTATGGACATATTAATGCTTGCATCACGCTGGATGATGGACAGTTAAGAGATGGTTGGCATTTGAAGTTCCCCCAGAATATGACAAAACTATATTCATTTTAAATAGAACATGTTTTTTTTTATTACAAACATTTGGATTTAGGAGGAAGGATATGTTGTTGTGGCGGTAACATGCTGAATACACTTTAGTCCTGGTGAGTGCTCCATCTGTGTTTATTCATCTGTGGGTCTATCCAGACATCCAGTCATGACAGACCATTCAGTGTGTGCAGCATTTTGAAACCTCAGACTAATTTTAGACAGTGATACAAAAGCTCCATTTCTGATGTTTTTATTGCAAACTCATTCAAAGATAAAATGTTTCTGGTTGGATTAGACCACTGACTTACATAATAACTAGATGTAGCATCTCCACCTCAAAAAAACCTGGTCAGATGTCAAACATCTTTTGTTTTTGTTTAGATTGCAGTTTTGGAATTGCTTCAGTTTAAGCAACTTCCTGTAATCAGCTCAGCTCCTGAAACATCAGTGCACCATAAACTGTTCTACCAATAGTCTCGACAACTACATGCTGAAAACCGGTGGCCAAAACTTACTGTGTTGCTGCTCCAGGGAACAAGCTTAGTTCTGTTAACAGTTTTGACCAACTTCTGCACAGGTCTTCTGAAGTCTCAGAGAGGAGCATACTTTACAACTTGTGTTTTTCACATTCAGTTCTTCTTATTTTACTTGCTAATTTTACTAACCTAAATCACATAGTAGTCTAATTTATACATTAGCTGAAGTTTGTGGAAGTTGGCCTTTAATGTTGGAGCCAATAACTGAACAGATCCTGTCCCAGATATTGTTATTAAAATGAATGTTACATAAATATTGAACAAAGGACAAAAAATATTCTAAGTTCTGTATTACAACATTAACATAATTGTAAGGAGATACAGCTGCAAGAATGACTTCTTTACTTTTTGTATTTGTCTGACTTTACTTCTAGCTGGTTTGTAAGGCTGATCAGTGACAACTAATTCATACAAATAAAGGAGACAATGTGAAAGGTTAAAGTAATAATCACTGATGGAAGAGGCTCCAAGTTGAGCTGGATACAAAAGCCACAATTGTTCCACAAGTTCAGAAGAAGGACATTTTGCAAATCATAAATCAATATTTCCTCAGTTGTGAGGAAAACATCTGTGTAGAATCCAACCACTGAAGGGAAAACGTGTAGGAATGATCTGCACTGAATTCTGGGAGCTGTAGTCTGAAATGATGTAAGGATGCATTTGTTGGAAAACATTTACAGTATATGTTGACTGTTTAATGTAATATCAGATCACCTGCATTGTGCAAGGTTAGTTGTTTAATTTCTGAGCAATATGAAAATATTAAAAAATACTTAGAGTAGTGAGTTTATCTTTATATTTTCTTTTTAATAAAGAATCTTGCATTTTTAATTGCCTTTACTAATGGAATGCAATCATCTAATGACCATATAGCATCTAATTCTTTATATTGTTGACCCAGTAAGTTGAACAGATTCATGTGTGTGTGTGTGTGTGTGTGTGCGTGTGTACTAGAGTGTAAATCCACCCACTGACCTCCACCAACTTGTTGGCATGTTCACGGAACACCTGGGCGTACTCCTTGACCTCCTTCTCATTCCCACTCTTTGCTGCTTCAATAAGCACCAAGAGGGGGACGTTGGTCTCCAGGAAAGAGTCGGAGATGTGGTCCATCACTGCCTTCCTCAACTACAACACAGAGGGAGAGACACAGAAAGTCAGGCATGCTATTAATGTTCCAAGATGACTCTACTGTATTAAATTGAACAATCATTACATATCACTTAGCTCTAAAATGAAAAAGATGTATTAATGTAATGGGCTGAAAGGGAGGAGAAAAAAGCAGGAGGAGAAAGAAGAGCTGTCAAAAGGAAGGGACGTAAATTGTCTGTAAAATGCTGTTTTTCCCTCTTTTTATAGGAGGCCGACATTGTGAATTGCATCTTTGTTTATGGAATCACTTTGTACTATATTGCCCAGGGACTGGTTGTTTTATTAGATGGTAAATGGTCCTTGATCTCATTCTCAGTCAGTCAGAGACGTCAGCGTAACCATACAGAAACCACTAAAGGCATCTGCTTTACCCCACGGAATAGGAGGAGTTCAAAGGAGATCAGCACATTTAGAAAGGTTCCTACAAATTTAACACAAACCTTCATCATTAAATTATTAGTTTTCTACACCTGCTTTGTAGTTTTGCTGCTCATTCATAGTAATACTGTGCTGCTATGAGTTCCAAGACTACTTTATACTTTATTAATAACACAACAAAAGAAAGTACAATGAATAAAATGAAGGCATATGGTGCATCATTGTGTCCTCAGTTAGCTCTATAAAAACACAACCTGTCAAATTGTTAGCTTTTTTGCACATTAAAGGATGCCAACTGA
Organism: Callopanchax toddi; assembly: GCA_006937965.1. Taxonomy (NCBI): domain Eukaryota; kingdom Metazoa; phylum Chordata; class Actinopteri; order Cyprinodontiformes; family Nothobranchiidae; genus Callopanchax; species Callopanchax toddi. The sequence continues at coordinate 1,569,358 of SSNR01000113.1, forward strand.
TCAGTGAACTTGTCTATTGTTTATTTTTTTAAATGTGCAATAACCCTTCTAGTAGATAATTATATACTTCAACTACTACTGACACTAAAAATAATAATTACATTATGATTAGAATAGGTATTACAAATAATAGTAATATCAAAGAAAGAAGAAAAAGATAACTTGTTTGGAATTAAACCACCTTTTATAGATCATATTTATTTATTTATTTAAAATGTTTTATCAACTTTATCAGTGGAGGCAGTAACTCAGCAGGTAGAGGGATCTTCTGGAGAGTTATTGGTTTGATTCCAGCTCCTGCTGGTCACCTTGTCGTTGTGTCCTTGCTCCACCCACTTGCCTGTGTGTGAATACTGGTGGTGGTCAGAGGGGCTGATGGCATAAAATGGCAGCCTCCCCCTGTCAGGCTGCCCCAGGGCAGCTGTGGCTACAAATGTAGTTTACCACTACCAGAGTGTGAGTGAGTGCATGCATAATGTATTCTCTGTAAAGCACTTTGGTTGTTTGAAAAGCGCTATATAAATCTAATTCATTATTATTATGATTATGACTACAAATGTCATTCCCATAAAAAGATAATAAAGTAACACAAAAGGCTAAGAACTTGTTTAAAAAGGAATAGGATGACACATATATCCATTTTCCTCTTGTCTGTATCCAGTGAAAATGTTTTAAATTACAATATAGTTGTACTTTGATTCTTTCTTCAATATTAATCCATAAAATAACTCCACATACTGAAGTACACATCACTTTAAAGCTGGTTTGAGCATAATGATGTTTCATATTTAATTCTCTTCTCAGATTATATCACCCTTGTCTTTCTGAAGTCCTTGAATATTATAAGCCAGTTTTTATTGACTCTACACATAAATAATGCAGTCCAAAATTCTATTACATCTTTAAACTTTACTTTTAGTAATTTTATGCACAAGCAATTGACATGTTCACATTATCCAAAATGAGTTGTTTTGTAGAAAACCTTTACCCTCTGTACTAGGTAAGGGCCCCCATGATTCAATAATATAGCATTACAGATTAAAATGTCCCTTTTTAATGCTGCCACTCATATCTAAATATCATATCTTATTAACTTCATTAATGCACTAACATATTTGTCTGGGTTACAGTTTAACCATGGATGAGGTCATGGCTGCTATGGTTTCTTTTCAATGATGTTTCTTGTTACGTTTGCTGGATTTATGGAAAAACATCAGCCAATATTGCATTATCCATAATTAATATAATGGATAATTAAATAATACTTACTTTACAATGTAAATACGAAGTGTAATGAAAAAAAAGGCTTTTTATGCCTATTTTTAATTTTACTTAAATACAAATACTTTTCTTTCTTCAACAAATACAACCGGCTGTTCTGCACACTCCTACTGTGGAGGACATGTTTCATAAGGAGAAAAGAAAAACATTATGCTAATCTGTCAGTCACAGTTAAACCACATTAATCTAATACAAACGTAACAGCAAACTCACAAAAATAACATAAAAAAAACAAAAGTCCTAAAGACACAAACCTCTACTCTCTATCAGTCTAGACGTGGCTAATTGAGGCCCTGTCTACAATGAGATGAACATTTTACAAAAAATCTTTTTCTCTGCTGTTTTTAAATCTCATCTACATGCAAACTGCATACCTGATGAACCCTGCTGGGGTTTTAGAAGTAGGTTTTTCTTTTTTTAAATGAAAGGGGATGATTTATCAGTTCAAGAAATAACTTAAACAGTTGAGCCCTGAGTGAACATGACAAGTGTGCNAATGGCATGCAGACATTCTAAATAGAGTCACTCTAAAAGCAAGATGACATGCTAGACCCTTAGAACACAATGTCTAGTGTGAATACAGTATTGCACCCTTTTCCATATCAGACCTGGAGAGTAGGGGTGTGTATTGGCAAGAAACTGGTGATACGATATGTATTGTGATACATGGCAGACAGTACGATATATTGTGATACAATGAGTAAGACCATATATTATGATTTTTCAAACATAATTTAAGAGTAAAAAAACTGTCAGCATTCTAAAAGCTTCAACTTTTTTTTATACATAACACATCCAATTTTATTACTAGATCTAGCTGATCTACTGGAACAAAGAAGGTGAAAACAGCCACAACTAGCAGTCATACTTTTAATTTTACTACAAAAAAATACTGTCATCATTAATGGTTCCATTATTTTATTTTATTATAATAAAAATTGATAATTTTCTTTAAATTTCGATACAGCAAATATTGCGATATCACGATATCGATATAATATCATGACAGAACATATTGCAATATATTGCAGTATCAATATTTTCTTACACGAGTAATCTTCTAAGAACAGTGAGCAATGTGAATACATAAAAAATACCTTTTAACTGGAAATATCCTAATACTCTTTTAGTGCTGTACAGAACCATTGATAATGCTTTTACAATGTATCAGACGGGTTAAACGGTCATATCCCTGAATTATGTTGGATAGATTGAACATGCATTTTTTAAGTCTCTAACACTAACACAATTTTTAAGATAGCTCTTTAGAATATTATCATATTGGAGGACAATGTCTGGGTTAACTGTGTTTTAAATTTTGATGATGGTGCCACAATGAGTCAGAGATCATGTTCACTCCCAAACTGGTCTCTCAAGGTCTTTAACTTATTGAGAGCTGGAGCTGGAGAGTGCATTGACCAGCAAGCAGACTCTCCCATCATCACAATATCTTGCAAAAAAAAAAAAAAGTGAGCAACTTTAGATGGAAATAAATGTTTTAACACTGCATGCTTACTGAAATTATCTCATTACGAACGTGAGCCTATTGAATTATCTTAATTTATTGGTGCTACATGTTGCTACATTACCACCAGCATTATAAATATTAGCTCTGCATGTCTTTAATGTACTCTATATTCAAATCAGAATCTGATCATTTTTTTAACCATTTAACTTCCAGAACAAGAAAATAAGCAATGCTTTTTTGTTTGTTTTTGCACTTTTGTGTTCATTTGATACAGTAAAGGGTTCTAATATAATGAAGTGCATGCATTAATAAGATACACGTACCAAGTGGTCAACCTGCCAATCTAACCTTATTCCCCTCTGGGATTAATATTGTTTTTGATTGATTTTCATTGAAAAAAAGGTTCAATGTGATCTGCAGCTGCCTGCACTGTACATGCTAAGAAAGAACATGTGCACTAATGTGATCAGTTTGACTGATGCAGCCCTTGTTAGGCCATTAAAGTGTCAAAAACATTGCTCTAATAGTTTTATTGAAGTCCTAATAGTGAATTAGTGTTAATAATGATTACCGATTATACTGTTTAGGGTAAAGATATCATCCCAAAACATCCCATCTGCTGTTGATAGAGATATTGTTCTGTGTGTATCTCAAATTTGGAGAGAAGTTATTAAAAAGTAGGGATGTAATCAAAATTTTGTGCACAGAAAATACCTGACCCAGAAGAGGAGGCTTGGTTTCATCGTGTTAATTGCTAGTGTGCTAATGACCAACACTGACATGCTTGTGACCAGACAAGCCTGTAGCTACCCAAAAGAGATGTAAGGGTTAGACATCAGTTGGCTGCTTTTATTTCACTCCGCCAGCCTCAGTAACCACATGTAGAAAGGATATAGCCTCTGCCAGCTACTCATTAGTCTCAATTTGAGCTCACATCCAGTGCAGTATTCAATACACGTCTGGATGATCAAAACGTCCCACACTGTGACAGTTTTAATCATTTGATGTTACTGTTGTTATCAAGGCACACACATTAATCAATGGCACATGCTTAAGATGCATGAAAAAAAAACTGAACCGGGCCTTGGGATATTTATGAATACCCAACAGAGAAACAGATTCTTATGACGGTTTCGAGTGGAGGAATGATGCAGACAAGTGATTTCCCAAGTTGTAGTCTCTCCTGCACCATCAGCATTCTAATGCCCACACACCACTCCCACAGAAATCCATCTTCAATATTTCAGATCTCACCTCCCTCCATGCTCCACTCCCACTGCCTCTCCTCTAACACTCCCTCTGTATTTCACTAACACTTAAAGGAAATAGAACTGGAATTCCAATATATAGCACAGGCTCTGCTCATTACAAGTTAGTGGAGAAGCTATTTGTCTCCATAGCCGAACAATGCCACTGTGGCTGAAGCTCTCAGCGCTACGTGTTTTTGTTTTACATACCAATATTTTTTGATACATTGAGCCGTTTTGTAAGCGCTGGCATCGTGATCTGAATTTAATTCATAGTCATGCATTTTTAATTTATGGTGGAATGCTGGCAGCATGTAGGCAGGGAAGAAATTTCACAAATGCAAAATAGCAGTTAGCCAGTGTTGTGATAAATACACAGTTTTAACTGCATGATACAGTAAAATGGGGTAAAAAAAAAAAAAACCCACCAATAATACCTTTAACAGGCAAAGTGTTTCACAAATGACTACTTATGCATAATTAAACATACACGTGTAGCCCTCAAGTTTGGATACCCATCTTTTCATGGAATCATAATACATTTGTTGATATTTCAGTTAATAATTTACTTTAGAAGTAAACATGCAAACTGTGCATTCATAAAGAGAGCTGTAAACAGTCTGAGCTCATTTTAAAATGGAATGAATATGGATTTTTTTTCCTCAAGCCTTAGTGCCTAGCAACAGCACATCACCTTTACGGTATCTCTCTGGCTGTAGCAGATTCTTGTATTCAGGCTTCAAAGTCTTTTGACCTGCCAATCTGTTTCTAGGGAGTTAAATACTGCTGATCTTTTCAAAACCAACAAGGTGTCAGAGAGACACACTCACAATGTCCGCTGGCATTGGTGTCATGATCCACTGACTCTAGCAATATTTGACACCTGAAGCCAAGACTGCATCCTTAGGGTGATAACAGAAGAAGTAACACAACTCCTTTAATTTTATCTTTATTTTCTTTTTGGTTGAGAGTGTCTGTTGTAGTCAGACAAATCTTTAAATATACTGTAAGTGGTAGATCAGGAGTTCTACATAATTTAGTCAATACAAATAACCACATTCCCTTCTTCTGAGCATTGTGTGCAAATAAATGTTCATTAGCAGAACTAATAGACAATTTTAAAGATTCTGCTGCAGAATGTCAATTAGAAAATGAATGGGAATCTTTTGGTTTTATACTTGATGCAATTAAAGCACTAGATGACTGAAATCCTCCCCTATGAGATAAATTTGAAATAAATAGGACTGTCAGCAATAACTAATGTGAATTCTTTAAGATGTGATTAATGCATGGGACGTTTGTATCCAGTGTGCACGAGGAACCGCGTCTCATTTTTAAACTCTTTCTTCTGAACCAGCGAACTTTTGAATCCGAGCTCTGAAAGCGAAAGTAAAGCGAGCCACTCAAGCTGTAACGTTTGAGTGATGCTGTGACAGGTTGTTAGTGTTGTTGTCATGGAGATTACAGCATCTTGTAGTCTTCATTTTATGGTGAAACAGCACATCCAGTGTGTGTGTAAAGAGGTTGACTATCTGTTCGTATAAACAAAAGAAAACCATAAACAAAACAAAAAGTACTTAAAAACATCACAGCAATCAAAAATAGATTCAACATCCTGGAGGGACTGGTAAAAAGGCACATTTCAGGTTTATGCTCGTAATCTGCAGTAGACGACAAAGGTAACGATTAAAGTATTGAGTGCTTTAATGTAGCTTTTTGTTACTTAGATGAACAATAAATGTCTTTTATTTAAAATAATTCCTGTCCTCGAAAAACCAAACATTGTTACTCTCTATAGGACTGCTTGGTGGCGCAGTGGATAGCACTGTTCCCTTGCAGCAAGGAGATTGTGGGTTCACGTCCCAGTTCTGTGGCCTCTCTGGGTGAAGTTTGCATGTTTTCCTCATGCATGTGTGTTTTTTTCCTGGTGCTCTGAATTCCTCCCATAGGCCAAAAACATGCATGTCAGGTCAATTGGTGTCTCTAAATTGTCCTTAGGTGTGAGTGAGAGTGTGACTGGTTGTTTGTCTCTATGTGGTCCTGTGATGGACTGGCGACCCGTCCAGGGTGTCTCCCACCTCCTGCCCCGTGATACTGAAGTTAGGCACCAGCTCCCAGCAACCCTCAGTGGAGGATGAAGCGGTTATAGAAAATTGATGGATGTTACTCTCAATAGCTTTTAATCCTAGTAAATAATAATAATATTAATAGCCTAAATATTTACACAGCAGTTCTTTTAATTTCTTAACATCTCAAACTAATTGATGTGTAATGGACCTAGAATTAATTTGACCATTAGCCACTGTAGTTTGTATGGTGTGTATGTGCATAAAACCTAAGTCCCAATAAAGTCCAGAACCTAAAACCTCTATTTTCCAAAGTTAAGAAATGACCCAAATGCTTGCTACAACTGAAACTTTGATGAGATGCCTTATCTTCAACACTGAAGTTAGGATCATTTGCCATCTAATGTAGTAAATACTTGTGTTTTGTGGGAACCTGCTCCATCATACAACGGAAGCCTATAGGAGATGTGCAAACATCAGACTCGATAAGCATGACTCTGTGTTCAAAGGATTCCTAAAGATATATTCTGAAATGTGGTCATAGATGTGCTTTTAGAGACAAAGACAACTTGACTTGTTTACAGCTCAGCAGAGGTCTACCAAATGGTAAAAGGTCCTAACTCATGAGCGGACACTGGTGGATTTCTGGATGTTTACAGTCGCACTTCAGGTTCTGTTATGTTTCACTTGAGATTCAGAACACTTTGTGGTGGGTCCTTTAGGGTCAGCACAGGAAAGTTTCTTATTAAAATGTCAAGAGCAATCACAATATAAGAGGCTAGAGTCATGGTTGAGAGGAAACAGCCTGTGCAAATCAAAAATTAAGTAATAGCTCTCATATATGATATTTATCAAGGAGCATGGGACAATAAGTGAGAGGTAAATGGAAAAATAAAGAAAGGGGAGAGAGCCTGAGTGATCATCAGTAGGACAAACGCGTCCGATACCTCATCTCAGAGCCTCCATTTAAAGAGAATGCAAAACAAAAGCAAGGGGAATCCTGTCTAGAAGATGACAGCAGTGCATAAAGTCAGCTATATAAACTCAACATGTTTCTGAGGAGTTACAGCTGACAAGATTTGCGGCAGCTGTTTCTCCTTAACAGAAAAGCCTCCACAATTAAAAACAGCTGTACTAATCAACAAACTAATGGCAGGAATTGAAATGATTTCAACATCCCAAAGCAGAAAGAGAGGGTGTGACAGAGAGACAAAAGGAACATATGAGACAGAATATGTGAGGCAGTTGTGCTATAGGGAATCCAGGAATCAGCCATCAGTCAGAAAATGGCCCAAAGAGATCACTTGACAGACACATTCATTACAGACAAGCTGACAGGGGGTACAACACATGGCTCATTTCAAGCTGCGTTGTTGGATTGGAGATGTGATGAATACTAATTAAAGATAGAAAAATATTTAAAAATTGATAGTTATACTGCAGTCCAGAGGTACTTTAACTTTTATGCTGTACATTTTGTTCCTGTGCTCTTCCTATCCTCAAGTTCTACCGGGTTTAGCATTCAGCTGTTGTCCTCTTAGGCTTTAGAGACTATCATTATGTACTGTATTGTAATGTATTGCAATGCATTGTTTGAGAACTTGAATACTATCAGATGTTTATTGATTCATGGATGAGCGCATGTACAATGTGACCAAACTGATGGGTCGGTTGCAGTTTACACCGATTCTGTTCTGTGTTCATGCTGCTAATGTTCCTGTTTACACTGTATCCTCCCTGTGCAATAACAAGTGCAATATTCCTATTGATCAATACACCAATCAGTTCAATCAAAATGTCACTCAGTGCAATCAGTGTTTTACTATTTATATTTTTTATACTTTTAATTAATTTCTGATTCTGCTTTTTATGAGTATTATTTCTATTATTGTGTGCATGGCCTCTCAGAACGAGATGGTTGTTTTATTTTTACTTTCATGTTTTACTTCCTGTTTTTAGTGCCTTTCAAGCTGAGAGCAACAACCAATTTTTGTTATGTGTATGCATAATGACAATAAAGATTTCTTGATTCATCTTAATTGGTAAAGCAACCCTGTACTAATTTTTTTGTAAAGTTTTTTTTTTTTAAAGTTTTGTGATTGGTTTATTGAACCAATAAAATCAGTTTAATGTAAAAATGAAAAAAAGTCTGCAGCGGCATGGAGAAATGTTAAAACATTTAGACCAATATATAATTTGTACCACGCTACTTTAAATGTAAAACTCTTCTTCTGGTGCCATTCCTGATCTTTAGAAATAGTGTTTTTCTGTAAAAACGCCAGAACAAACAGCAACAAACTCTGAAAGCAAACTTGATCCCGATCCTGTAAACCAGTGGTGTCCAATCCTCATCCTGGAGGGCCCAGCATGCTTTAGAGGTCTCTCTGCTTCAACACACCTGGTATCAGTCAGCGGGTGATTAAAGGCCTTCAGCAGAGCTTAATGACATGCAGTACAGGTGATTCAACCATTAATTCAGGTGTGTTGGAACAAAACAAAAACATGCTGGATACATAACATTGGACACCACTGCTGTAAACCAACTAAGATTCCAGAAACAAAATACATTTCTGTGTATTGTTTGTTAATGGTGAGTCAGTTATTATGAACGTGTCATTTTTAAATGAAACCTGTTTGTGAGCTGTCTTTTCAAATTGAATATTACCAAATGTGTATGATTAATTACAAGTGATTTGTTTAATGTTATGATGATGTGATTCCATTGGATCTCAATGTGTTGAATCAAACTCATGTTGAAATTGCCTTGAACTGTGATTAACCCTCGCACTGCCCTTAGTTTTGGGCCTATGGAGTTTTCTATTCATTTTGGGTCAATTTGACCTCCTAAGGGTTACAAGCTGAATTTTACATTAACATTAAGTGGACACTAAAACTGATTTCAGTATGAGGCATCAGACATATTTATTTCTGCTAGTAGTGTAGTTGATGGCTAGGCCCAGATATTTTTCAGATTTTTACATTGATTTTATCTATTTATTTGTTTGTTTGTTTATTTATTTCTGCCTAAGACTTTTCCAGGACACATAGTATTTCTGAATGCTCAATGATTTTTCAGTTTTCTTTCAATGCCACTTTAGTTGAAAAAAAGAAGCCAGAACATGATAATTTATGGCTGCTATCAATGTGCTGTCTATTTAATGAGTCTTGATTAACAAAATAAATAAATAAAATAGACAAACACTCAAATCCACATATGGGGCAAGTATAAGGTGTTGTCCACCCTGTGTACTTGTGCATTAATAAAACAGGGCCCTAATTTAAATTAATTCATTTAAATATTAATACATTTATGAAAACTGCTAATGTAGGCTGAAAGTGTAAACTGAATTTGTGTGATTCTGAATGATGCTCCATTACAGTGGAAGGCATTAGGAGAATGTCATTTTTAAATCTAATTAATTCTTCACCTCAAATAATCAGCTTCGAGACTTCATGGTAAAATGTCAAAACTCGTAAAACTCAAAGGTTGAGGTAAAACTCAAAATCGCTGTCGAACCATTCTATAGTCATAGAAAATCAAGTAAACGTGTCCAAATTCTAATAATGTAAAGTTATTCAGGCTTGTTATGTTCATAAATCAGCTGAGCTGTAAAAATGTCCTAAACAACTGCCAGTTTGGATTGCTAATTTTCAAGCTTCAGTTGAAGGGCTAATTAATGTGCTAAAGGATGCTAGGTTTACTCATTAGCTTGCTTTGACATTTAATTTCTCTAATCTGTTAAGACAGCTCAAAGTCAAAGCACAGTTGATGTTATGTTAGATTCTGAATAGATTTAAATGCACTAACAGGGGTTGTGTTATCTCTGAGGAGGGATGGCCTTTAATAAACATTTAAAACCATACTAAGAACCCCATTTCTAAGAACCCACAGACTTTGATATAGTGTGCTGCAATGAAAACTAGTTATTTTTGTCAGTCCTACTTCAGTAAATTCAATAAATTTGAAGGATAGAAGTTTGCAACCCTTAACCTTTAGTGTCTAAACCAGTCATAAAACATAAAGCATGGCAGTATGGCATACTTCCCATCAAATACACTGCTCAAAAAATAAAGGGAACACAAAAAATAAGACATCCTAGATCTGAATGAATGAAATATTCTTATTAAATACTTTGTTCTTTACACAGTTGATTGTGCTGACAAAAAATATCAATGGAATACAAACTGATCAACCCACAGAGGTCTGGATTTGGAGTCACACTCAAAAGTAAAGTGGAAAAACACTACAGGCTGATCCAACTTTGATGTAATGTCCCTAAAACAAGTCAAAACGAGCCACAGTAGTGTGTGTGTGTGTGTGTGTGTGTGTGTGTGNTTGCTGCTTCAATAAGCACCAAGAGGGGGACGTTGGTCTCCAGGAAAGAGTCGGAGATGTGGTCCATCACTGCCTTCCTCAACTACAACACAGAGGGAGAGACACAGAAAGTCAGGCATGCTATTAATGTTCCAAGATGACTCTACTGTATTAAATTGAACAATCATTACATATCACTTAGCTCTAAAATGAAAAAGATGTATTAATGTAATGGGCTGAAAGGGAGGAGAAAAAAGCAGGAGGAGAAAGAAGAGCTGTCAAAAGGAAGGGACGTAAATTGTCTGTAAAATGCTGTTTTTCCCTCTTTTTATAGGAGGCCGACATTGTGAATTGCATCTTTGTTTATGGAATCACTTTGTACTATATTGCCCAGGGACTGGTTGTTTTATTAGATGGTAAATGGTCCTTGATCTCATTCTCAGTCAGTCAGAGACGTCAGCGTAACCATACAGAAACCACTAAAGGCATCTGCTTTACCCCACGGAATAGGAGGAGTTCAAAGGAGATCAGCACATTTAGAAAGGTTCCTACAAATTTAACACAAACCTTCATCATTAAATTATTAGTTTTCTACACCTGCTTTGTAGTTTTGCTGCTCATTCATAGTAATACTGTGCTGCTATGAGTTCCAAGACTACTTTATACTTTATTAATAACACAACAAAAGAAAGTACAATGAATAAAATGAAGGCATATGGTGCATCATTGTGTCCTCAGTTAGCTCTATAAAAACACAACCTGTCAAATTGTTAGCTTTTTTGCACATTAAAGGATGCCAACTGATCAGTGAACTTGTCTATTGTTTATTTTTTTAAATGTGCAATAACCCTTCTAGTAGATAATTATATACTTCAACTACTACTGACACTAAAAATAATAATTACATTATGATTAGAATAGGTATTACAAATAATAGTAATATCAAAGAAAGAAGAAAAAGATAACTTGTTTGGAATTAAACCACCTTTTATAGATCATATTTATTTATTTATTTAAAATGTTTTATCAACTTTATCAGTGGAGGCAGTAACTCAGCAGGTAGAGGGATCTTCTGGAGAGTTATTGGTTTGATTCCAGCTCCTGCTGGTCACCTTGTCGTTGTGTCCTTGCTCCACCCACTTGCCTGTGTGTGAATACTGGTGGTGGTCAGAGGGGCTGATGGCATAAAATGGCAGCCTCCCCCTGTCAGGCTGCCCCAGGGCAGCTGTGGCTACAAATGTAGTTTACCACTACCAGAGTGTGAGTGAGTGCATGCATAATGTATTCTCTGTAAAGCACTTTGGTTGTTTGAAAAGCGCTATATAAATCTAATTCATTATTATTATGATTATGACTACAAATGTCATTCCCATAAAAAGATAATAAAGTAACACAAAAGGCTAAGAACTTGTTTAAAAAGGAATAGGATGACACATATATCCATTTTCCTCTTGTCTGTATCCAGTGAAAATGTTTTAAATTACAATATAGTTGTACTTTGATTCTTTCTTCAATATTAATCCATAAAATAACTCCACATACTGAAGTACACATCACTTTAAAGCTGGTTTGAGCATAATGATGTTTCATATTTAATTCTCTTCTCAGATTATATCACCCTTGTCTTTCTGAAGTCCTTGAATATTATAAGCCAGTTTTTATTGACTCTACACATAAATAATGCAGTCCAAAATTCTATTACATCTTTAAACTTTACTTTTAGTAATTTTATGCACAAGCAATTGACATGTTCACATTATCCAAAATGAGTTGTTTTGTAGAAAACCTTTACCCTCTGTACTAGGTAAGGGCCCCCATGATTCAATAATATAGCATTACAGATTAAAATGTCCCTTTTTAATGCTGCCACTCATATCTAAATATCATATCTTATTAACTTCATTAATGCACTAACATATTTGTCTGGGTTACAGTTTAACCATGGATGAGGTCATGGCTGCTATGGTTTCTTTTCAATGATGTTTCTTGTTACGTTTGCTGGATTTATGGAAAAACATCAGCCAATATTGCATTATCCATAATTAATATAATGGATAATTAAATAATACTTACTTTACAATGTAAATACGAAGTGTAATGAAAAAAAAGGCTTTTTATGCCTATTTTTAATTTTACTTAAATACAAATACTTTTCTTTCTTCAACAAATACAACCGGCTGTTCTGCACACTCCTACTGTGGAGGACATGTTTCATAAGGAGAAAAGAAAAACATTATGCTAATCTGTCAGTCACAGTTAAACCACATTAATCTAATACAAACGTAACAGCAAACTCACAAAAATAACATAAAAAAAACAAAAGTCCTAAAGACACAAACCTCTACTCTCTATCAGTCTAGACGTGGCTAATTGAGGCCCTGTCTACAATGAGATGAACATTTTACAAAAAATCTTTTTCTCTGCTGTTTTTAAATCTCATCTACATGCAAACTGCATACCTGATGAACCCTGCTGGGGTTTTAGAAGTAGGTTTTTCTTTTTTTAAATGAAAGGGGATGATTTATCAGTTCAAGAAATAACTTAAACAGTTGAGCCCTGAGTGAACATGACAAGTGTGCAATGGCATGCAGACATTCTAAATAGAGTCACTCTAAAAGCAAGATGACATGCTAGACCCTTAGAACACAATGTCTAGTGTGAATACAGTATTGCACCCTTTTCCATATCAGACCTGGAGAGTAGGGGTGTGTATTGGCAAGAAACTGGTGATACGATATGTATTGTGATACATGGCAGACAGTACGATATATTGTGATACAATGAGTAAGACCATATATTATGATTTTTCAAACATAATTTAAGAGTAAAAAAACTGTCAGCATTCTAAAAGCTTCAACTTTTTTTTATACATAACACATCCAATTTTATTACTAGATCTAGCTGATCTACTGGAACAAAGAAGGTGAAAACAGCCACAACTAGCAGTCATACTTTTAATTTTACTACAAAAAAATACTGTCATCATTAATGGTTCCATTATTTTATTTTATTATAATAAAAATTGATAATTTTCTTTAAATTTCGATACAGCAAATATTGCGATATCACGATATCGATATAATATCATGACAGAACATATTGCAATATATTGCAGTATCAATATTTTCTTACACGAGTAATCTTCTAAGAACAGTGAGCAATGTGAATACATAAAAAATACCTTTTAACTGGAAATATCCTAATACTCTTTTAGTGCTGTACAGAACCATTGATAATGCTTTTACAATGTATCAGACGGGTTAAACGGTCATATCCCTGAATTATGTTGGATAGATTGAACATGCATTTTTTAAGTCTCTAACACTAACACAATTTTTAAGATAGCTCTTTAGAATATTATCATATTGGAGGACAATGTCTGGGTTAACTGTGTTTTAAATTTTGATGATGGTGCCACAATGAGTCAGAGATCATGTTCACTCCCAAACTGGTCTCTCAAGGTCTTTAACTTATTGAGAGCTGGAGCTGGAGAGTGCATTGACCAGCAAGCAGACTCTCCCATCATCACAATATCTTGCAAAAAAAAAAAAAAGTGAGCAACTTTAGATGGAAATAAATGTTTTAACACTGCATGCTTACTGAAATTATCTCATTACGAACGTGAGCCTATTGAATTATCTTAATTTATTGGTGCTACATGTTGCTACATTACCACCAGCATTATAAATATTAGCTCTGCATGTCTTTAATGTACTCTATATTCAAATCAGAATCTGATCATTTTTTTAACCATTTAACTTCCAGAACAAGAAAATAAGCAATGCTTTTTTGTTTGTTTTTGCACTTTTGTGTTCATTTGATACAGTAAAGGGTTCTAATATAATGAAGTGCATGCATTAATAAGATACACGTACCAAGTGGTCAACCTGCCAATCTAACCTTATTCCCCTCTGGGATTAATATTGTTTTTGATTGATTTTCATTGAAAAAAAGGTTCAATGTGATCTGCAGCTGCCTGCACTGTACATGCTAAGAAAGAACATGTGCACTAATGTGATCAGTTTGACTGATGCAGCCCTTGTTAGGCCATTAAAGTGTCAAAAACATTGCTCTAATAGTTTTATTGAAGTCCTAATAGTGAATTAGTGTT